>RJWJ010006535.1:0-62030 GCA_004363605.1 Indri indri | reverse complement strand
AGAATTAAACCTGTGGTTAATTCCTAGTGTTTTTCTGAAAGTAAAATTTTAACTGTTACATTGTAGGAAATCCAAATGTGTATGGTTTCTTTATATAAATTAAACTATATATACATACAATTAATCCATTGATTCATTAAGACCCTCTGTCAATAATGCTAAGGCCATCTTGATCATGATGTTTACCTAAAAGGTGACATGCTGGCTACAGCACCCAAGAAATACACATACCTTTAAGAATGTTTAAAACATGCTATCAAACAAACCACATAAGCAGTGCCCTTTGAAAACTGAACTACCAACTGGTAATCGTTGCTTTTGGCTCTAAGATCTATTGTTCAAAAAAGTCCAGGAAACAGACATAAACACACACACGAAAAATTTTTCTTTGAATCCCAATTTTTACTTTGTTTTCTAGAAGTGTCACCCATGACCAGTGCCAATTTAAGATTTATCCTTAAGCTGATCTTAGTTTTCTACTTGGCAGAAACAAACATACGTGTTGCCAACGCAGTAGTACGTTCACTCCTTACCAAGTTAAAAGACTCACATGAAACAGACATGATTAGAAATTTAATCATACATTATCTGCCAAAACAAGGCTCACTTGATGAGCCTAACTTTTTTCCATAAAAGGGAATATTCCATTCATCTCTTTACCTGAGATGGCCTGTGTTTCTTTACTTGGCCACAGAATCCTCTCACCCCCAGAATGGATCCCACTTGCCTCTAGCCACTCAATGTGTCTTCTAGTCCCATGGAATAGGGCTTGCCTACGTGTACTCAAGCACTTCAGCAGAGGAGGCATCAACATGCCTCCTAGAAGAACAACTTGTATCAGGCCTCTGGTCACACTCCTGGCTATTCATGGAATATCTTACCAAAGACAAGCCTCCACACACTGTACCTGCAGAACAAAGGCTTTCCCTAACCATTCAGAAATAAGTGACAACAATTTTATTAGTCAAGGAGATACCTACTGAAGCAATACAACGGTGATTTTACTGTTGCCTAAGTGGGAAGCTTTATTGTTTATATATTTGTTTGTTTTTAATCATTCTGTGGTACTCAAATGGATGGTGTAAAAATATAAAGATAAATTCATTTTGAAAAATTCAAATGATTGTTTAAAAGCATAAAAGAATAAAACGATGACAAGTTTTATTGGTTATGTAGTCTATCTTGAAAAGCATGGAATAATACAAGAGATTTTCTTATTAATTATTAATACCAATCATTAGTTATTATATCCTTTAATCTGGAAGGGAAAACAAAAAAACTGGCATTGGTTGTGAACAATTGCCTTTGTTCATTTGAGTTTTTATATGGAAGATGCAACACGGATCTTGAAGATTGTCCTGTCCTATAAAAATATGTCATATAACTATAGTTTTGGACATCAAAGGTCATAGTAACTTCTTGTCTTTAGAATGTCATTGCATAACTCAGTAAGTATTTCCCTTTCACATACTGTCTGAAATAACCAATTTCTTCCCTTCCCCAAAATCCACGATGCTTGTTAATCAACAACTTTTGAGGCATCTCATTTTATACCAATTATCTCTAAGTCTTAGCGGTGTCTCTTTGGTACCCAGCATACGTATCATTTCAAGTTTCAGTTCTCAAGTCTGATAAAACTAATAAACCCACACTGCCAGAGGTGGCACATTAAGCTGGTAAAATGGTTTTCATCTTAATTGGATATGAGCACTGTTATCGCTAATAACCCCAGGATACTTCTAATTGGAGTCTCTCTCTCTCTCTCTTTTTTTATTTTTGAAACACTAATCTCATTGACCAGCCTTAATTCCTCCATCCCCCACTTCTCCAACCCAAACCTTGAAATGCAATATAGAAATATTCTAATTTCAGGGAGTTATCGCCATGTTATTTCCTTCTACTAAGCTAAAAACAGGTAAATGGTTTTTTAAAACTAAAAGCTTCATTTTTAGGTTTTCAGAAAGAAAAAGTGCAGTAAGACTATGTTATTGATGTTGCAATGTCTCAAATGCAGTTTAGTTAGTTGCCAGCTTTACCTAGGGACACTAAATTTTCAATTTCCAGTCATTTTTAGAAGACAGTGATCTTCTTTTGTTGAATTATTTATTGGAATTTTAGTGCAAATTATATATCAGAAAGAAACACCATTTTAAAAGTCATTAAAAGCATAAATACTAGATTTCGTTTCATCTTGATTTTATAAATATTGGTGAATGTATATGAAAATTATAGAAACCTGGTTGTTGACATCATAGTTAATACATGACAAAATGTGACAGGTCTCCTTCATACATAGCTACAATTTGGTTCCTGGTAAATACACACTGGTAAACACACAAGAAGATTTACACTTGAATAAGCTATCCACGATATCAATTTTAAACTAAATTTCAACATGGAAAGTCAACTCCAATTTTTCTGTATAATAGTCTCTTAGATGTGGTAGGCACATACTTGATACCAAAAGAATAAGATAATAAGTAAGAGTCTTAAGCGGATCAGAAAAAAAATCTTTCCAATTTCACAAACCGTCATTTTTTTACCCCAGTAAATGTAAAAACTAAAAATCACATATGTTTTAATTGTTAAAAAATGTCATATAAGCCATTTGCTGGCAGAAATAATTCATTTTTAATAGACGATATTTTTTTCTGGAACAATATATATTTTATCAGCTAAGTATGGGCCTTTATAATTATTATCACTATTCCCATATAATTAAAAGCCTTTATGTAGATATCATTAAATAATTATGGATGTGGAAAAGAAATGCTTCACCATTTCTACAATCCAATAAATGACAATTGAAAAAAACTACTCATTAATTTATATTTACATTATGGCAATTAAATTAGCAATACCTGGAGCACAGATGAAGGTAGACCAAAGGGCTTTTATCGAAAGAGTCTTTTATATTATCAAAGCTATAGTGACATCACACATGCCTTTTGTGCTGACTTAGAAAATTTCCTGTTGCTGTTGTTCTAAAAGACATCCAAACTGTGAGTCTTTTATCTTTTTTCAGTGTGGTGTGCAATATAGTCTATGTACACATACACACACACAGTAAAACACACATATATGTATGTGTATATATATGACATATAGGATGTATATAGAGAAAAGGATGCATGTATATATGTTATATACAACATTCATACATGCATATCCTCACACACATATCTATACATACAATGATGGTGAAAATGATGATGATGATGATGATTTTATACCTGGTAAACATTTTAGTTCTTTTGGGATTTATTCTTGGTTTCCTTCAGTTTGAAATACCAAGATTACATGATTTCCTCATGAGATTTTTGAAACAAAGAAGCATTTCCCAATCTTAATTTTCTTTTTTTTTCTTTTCTTTTTTTTTTTTTTTTTTGAGACAGAGTCTCACTCTCTTGCGTGGCGTCAGCCTAGCTCACAGCAACCTCAAACTCCTGGGCCCAAGCAATCCTACTGTCTCAGTCTCCCAAGTAGCTGGGACTACAGGCATGCGCCACCATGCCTGGCTAATTTTTTCTATATATATTTTTAGCTGTCCAATTAATTTCTTTCTATTTTTGGTAGAGACAGGGTCTCGCTCTTGCTCAGGCTGGTCTCGAACTCCTGAGCTCAGAACAATCCGCCCGCCTCGGCCTCCCAGAGTGCTAGGATTACAGGCGTGAGCCACCGCGCCCGGCCAACCAATCTTAATTTTCTTGAAGGAAGGTGAAAGAGAACAAACTCTCCGGCCCTATTTCTCCCTTTCATAGCTTGGACTATGTCAACCAGATTGCTTGCTTTCCGCTCTCAGGCAAATGAAACTCGCAGTCAGACCATAAGGCACTCTGCTGGTCTCTATGGAGAAAATGCTGATGGTCCACTTAGGAGACATGGACCTTACCTACCCTTAATAACTGCATAACCTCGTTGTAGAAACTTAATCTATCCACACAGTTTTAAAAGATGGTAGAAATGCAAGGTGGAGGGAATATGGAGTTACATGTGTCATTATAACCAGTCATATCTAAAGGCAGACCTTTGGGAGTCAGGAATAGGTGGACGGTTCTTAAAGCCAAGGAACTGAATGAGACCATCTAGGGTGAATATACAGTCAGAGATGAGAAGAGCGCCAGGGTATCCCAACAATTAGAAGTGAAACCGGGGAGAAGGATGCAGCAAAGGGAGCTGAGAAGGAACATGCATGGCATGCCTGTGCACTTTTTAAAAGAAGGAACTCGAAGTCCCGGAAATTATATTTGCACAATCACAGAAATATTTAATTGAGCACATATTATGCAAAAGCACTAGGTTTGTGGGGCTATAAAAAATTAAGACTCATCATTTACTGGGAAAGAAAGATAGAAACTTAAAAAGTTTACAGAGCAATTTAGTACTACAATTTCCTTTTGTTTTCGGGAATAATGCGTCTTGTTACCTGATGTCTCAGCAAAGACAACTCAGACTGGCTGATTGATTTCTTTCTTTCTTTCTTTCTTTTTTTATTTCAGGATATTATGAGGGTACAAACATTTTGGTTACATTTTATGTCTTTGCCTCACCCAAGCGAGGATTAGAGGCATTCCCTTCCCCTCTACAATGCTCAACACGTATATCAGTTGTGAGTTTACCGCCCCCCCGAACCCCCCAATCCCTGGAGAATATTACTATCATGTGAGCACCATAGTGCTGATTGGTCAGTGCCAATTTGATGGCACGTACATGTGGAGCCCATTCTTCCGATCTTGTGGTACCTCACTTCGGATAATGGGCTCAAGCTCTATCCAGGAAAATATAAGAGGTGCTAGATCACTGTCGTTTCTTATAATTGAGTAATATTCCATTATATACATATACCAAATTTTAATAATCCATTCATGAATTAATGGGCACTTGGGTTGTTTCCACATCCTTGCAATAGTGCATTGTGCTGCCATAAACATTTGGGTGCAGATGTCTTTTCTCAGGTAACATAGGCTGATGGATCTCTTGGTCCTGCAGCTTCTCTTCTCCCGGGGTTCACCATGGTTTGAGACTGCACTCAGCTAAAGACAGTGGCATGGGTAACTCGAAAGCCTGTGAGAGTCCATGCTCAGACCTAATGAGTTTTGGCTGGGAATGAAGAAGTTGCAGCTGATCAAGCTCCTGGGTGGTGGGAAGGTGACGGTGGTTGGGGTGGAGTGGCTGGGACACAGATCGTCGGGAGGAGGAGAGCGGATCGGGAGGAGGGAATTCGAGGCGAACTCGACTTGAGTTTCCTCCCTACCTTCCTAAAAAGAACTTGTAACTCCTCCCCACTTCCTTGCCATTGTGTCACCCCTACTCAGCTCTCAACTCCTCCCCAGCCCCTCAGATCCTCCAGTAGAATTTCTTTAGGAACTCCACCACTATTTGGGAGAATACAAAGAAAATCCACTTTACATTTGGTCTTCAATCAGACAGCCCTATTACCAAATCTTCTTTTTTTTAGGAACAAACAATCTTTGAGAGTCCACAAAGGAATCACATCTGTCTGGTTTTGTGTTTTTAATGCTGGACACCTCTATATTTAATAAATACTGAATGTATTTATATGAATAGTTGTATTTATATATATAGAAATAATATTCATATCTGAGTATTCATCTACATTTAACTTGCACATTAAGTTATGGTGTTTGCTAGGTTAGGTATAGTCAATGTGTTTTCCACTTAGGGTATTTTCAACTTACAATGGGTTTATCAGGATGTAACCCTATTGTAAGTTGAGGAGCATCTGTTAATATAGCATTATGTTATATTATGTATATTAATTATATGGTATTATAATTGTATTGTATTTATATTATACACTGTGAGAGCCAAACAAAAGGTATTCGTGGCCTGGTTGCAACCTCTGGGTTAGGTAGGCAACCTCTGAAGTCTACAGTCTATTCAGGGTTGGAGAGAAGAGCCCTGAGTTTGGGGAGCTGTTATATGACAAGGCATTTGACCATTTGTTTCATTGTCCTATGAGGTCCACTGCCAGCAACTTACACTCTTCAGGGCTTCAGCCATGTATCCCCAGGGTTTATTGCAACATTAGGGGCTTAGTTGATGCCATTAAAACTGAATGGTGATTCCCTTTTCCTTCTATTCCCCGCTGGAGCGTAGGTCCCAGCTCAAGAACTAATTATTTATGTAATATCCACAAGCTTCCTTATCTATACCATTATTCCTAGTGCGTATAAATGCTTAATGAGAATGTAAATGGGTATCCTTGAAAGTAATATTTTCATTTTGACAGTAATCAGTGTCTTTCGGCAGCTTTTGAAATGCATTCTTCTGGGCCTCAGAATACCGTGAGGGAGGGTGAGGGGACATCCTCCCTCCACCCGCCAGGCCTCCACGAGCCTCCCCCGCTGTTTATTTTCGCTATGTACTGAGAGTCTCAACCGTATTTCCTTGGGAAAAGGGGTTCTGTGGCACTAAGAAAAGGTATCTGGAAAAATTAAATTCTGACAGTGCAGTATTAAACATCAATTATTTTCTATTTCCATTTCCTGCAATAAATTGTGGGGGTTTTTTTTCCAATTCATAAATAAATCATAGAAAAATAAAAAGTCGGGAAGAGTTATAATAGCCACATTTTTTTTCCACACATGTAGCTATATGATCCAAACTTCTCAGCTGGAATTCTGGGATGTTGAGCCGCCCCCTAAACTACTAACACGATGCACATACTGTTTCCCTGGCAGGATGATTTCGTGCCCATCTGCTTGGGAACGCCATGCCAAGGGAATGTGGGCCTTGCCGGAGAGCCGGTGGCACCGGGAGTCAGCACTAAGATCCCTTCTGTGCCAAGCAGTCCCTGAGTCAGAGCACACGCTGATCACAAGAGATCACATTTGTTGATACTGTAGATAAAACAACAGCAAACATCCAGATCATGTGTCCCATTTCCCAATTCATCTCCCTTCCTGGAATTGGCAAACTGATTATATAGACCTGGCTGACCAGGAATTCCTGGGACTTCCCTGTTTGCATATATCCTTTTCTGCAAAAGAACAACTGGTTTCTTTTTCTTTTCCATTTGCAATGTAGGGAAACCATTTCCTCCAGCCCCATGCCAAATCTCCTTACTTTGCAAATAAATCTTGGTGTTTTATCAGGTTAGGCTGAATAAGGGCTCAGGTGTCAAAAACACTACAGACAAGCAAGTGAGTGCCTGAATAATTCTTAGGCTTTTGTTTTCTCTCTCTCTCCCTTTCTTTGTCTCTCGTTTTTCTCCCCCTCCCTTATCTGTTCTTTTTGTTGAGGTCCTTTTATGGAAGTCTGAGAGCCAGTGGCCTCAGTCAAACACACGCATGCATTCTTCTGAAGGGGGCAGCTGTGGCCACATAGACCTGCAGGTTGAAGGGCTGTGGACACCATGAAGCTGGCACAGACACACGTGCATCTGCCCATGTGGCCATGTCTGTATGCGTGTGGAAGCACACGCGCTCTATAGCTACCCACAGCACGGCGTATGCGTAGTGCAAGTATTCCCAACTTTTTATTTTTTTAAATCAAGATCCCCTTTAATTATCTGCCTCTGACTCCCCTTCAATACCATTCATTGAAGAACACCCCACAGCATTTCTTAAGTACACTGTGTGGCTTAATTGATGGTAAATGTGGAGTTTCTTGGGCTTTTTGAAATGTGGGAATTAATTGTAGAGCTTCCATTGCTCCTTTTGTGACTTCTTATGGGTTCTGAGGGTCCTGCTTTGCTGGCTGCTGCTGGGAGTGATGCTGGGCTGGACAAGACACTCGGGGGTCTGGACTCTGGTGGAGCCACAGCTGGGAGCCTGTTCTCAGAGCCTTTATGTCCTCGCCTGTGCGGTGAAGTGCAGAAGCAGTTGCAGTCCAAGGCTGCTTCTGGACTCACGGCCTTGCCTCTCCTGGATCTGAGCCCTGGGAGCAGGTGGACAGACATCAATCTTGTGACCTTCTAGAGTCCCCTGTCCTCCTGGCACTTCCTCTGCTGTAGAGTTTGGAGTTCTTTCCCCATCCTTCCCATCCCGTGTGTACAGACCAGAAGAACCCTGGAAAATCTTAAAGGAGATCCAAGAGACATGTAGAAGGAAATCCAGGACCAGAAATAAGATCTGCTTGGAAAAAATAAATTCATTCCGTCTTGAATTGAGTAGCTGAATAAGCTCTGCCAACATGGAGACACGGTGAGAAATGTTCATGACCAGCAATTCGCATTTCTGCCTAGTTGAGCTCTTAATGATTAAATGGCTTTTAAAATGGGTACATCAAAGACAAACAAATCAGGGTGTGAGGCTGTGTTGTGGGTCTATGATACCTGTTATCACTACTTAAGTATTTCTTCAAACATGGTATTGAGTCCAAGAGTCTACTCGATTATTATGAAACCAAAAACATGTTACATTCCAGAGATATTTTGGAAACAATAGATTTTGATATTCACTGGTGGCTTCCATCATTTCAACAAACTTGTATTTAGGGAGCAGATGGTGTCTGCAAGCCTAAACTACAAAACTGGTGTTTAGTGGTGAGGCTGATAATTCCCCCACTTGTTTACAAGATTGCACTGAGGGGAAAGATTTCACCTAAGCATGTCTCATGCCAGAAGCCAGAGAAATGTACAAACTCGGAAAATTTTGTGACATGTATACAACATGATTGATGTAATATATCTTTTGGTCTGGGGAAGAAATAAACAACCATTGAGTGGGTATGTATATGGAGAAAAATTGATTGCAGATGGTAAATTTGTATGTACTTTAACAATAATGTTGGTTACATAGATCCTGGTAAATATAACCCAATTTAAATTTAGCGAAGAAAAAAAAACAGCTTGTAAAAGAAATAATAAATTCTTAACTATCGATAGCTGAATCATTTCTACTAGCATCAACAGAGTGAATCTCATAGCTCTTTTTTAAAACTCCAAACTCTGTGATTCTGCACAGACCAAATTAAGATAAGGTTAAATTGGATATGAATGAATGGTGTTATCCTTGTTAGGAGTGAATCAGTTTTGGCCTTAAGATACAACGTTTCATGTTCAATTCATGTCTAGGAAAAGAAGTTCTAATTCAAACTACTGGAAATGAAATAATGAGTATAGTCTTACTGCTATTATAGGTGTATCTAGTATTCCAAGAGCGATTTACACAAATAGCATCACTTTTCTAATCCTGTCCTGGAAGGATGTGAGCAGGGTGGGCTATGGTCTGGTGACCCTTAGCCTATGAAGTTAGGAGGTCAGGTGGAAAGGGAGACCAAGGCTTTGCTTCTGGCCACACTCCCCAGCCCTGATCATACATCCTTTGGCATGATCGGCACAGCACAGTGTTTAAGGTGAGAGGCGACGTCTGGGTTCAATCCCCCACCATCTCTGTGTAAGTGTGACGCTTTATTCCATCTCTCTAAATCTCAGTTCCTTCTTTTGTGAGTGGTTGATTAAAATAGCTTCTCTGTGAGGATTAAATGACATGTCTAAAATGTCTGATATATACAGGGTTTGAGAAATATTTGTTCTTATTATTACCATCAGCTATTTTCCTTACTTATCTTGAAACTAAAAGAAAAGTTATTTGAGCACTCTATGAAAAAGTTCCTGCATGAATCTGAAGTATCCTTGGTGATAGAATTATTTTTCTTTCTTAAATTAAAACTTTTTCAAAACACCAGGGAGAAGATAGACAATCTATAAAGGCTTGAAACCTTAAATTTTTATTTTTGACATTTCTTGGGCCTATTTATTTTTCTGTTTTTATACATATGGTCATGAGGGAATTGGAAAAAGGATTAGATAGCCTAAAAATAATATAGGCTTTATAAGTCCACTTTGCTGGAGAATGACTTTCTGAGGCAACTGGCCTTTCCAAAATAAATTTGCAAACTGTTTCCTTGTAAAAGAAAAAAATTAAAACTTGGCAAGGCAAAAGAATTTGGGCCGTATCAGGTATGTCATTCTTAATTTTGAAATATTTAGTCTTGCTTCAAGATAAATAGGAACAATTGAATTTAAGCAACCAAGAAAAATAAACATACAACTTATTGAAAATGTACAAATAACTAGATGATTTTAAAAAAATGTTACCAGAAATGTCTTACTACTGACAAGGTCTAATTAAAGAGCGGCCATAGATTATGCTTGTGTCTGGTGTTATGGTTGCACTGCCAGGCGACTATCCAGGCTTGGGGTAGATGAGGCTTAGCATGTGCAGGAACTTAGGAGCCATGGACGGAGGGATCCCAGCTGTCTGCTAACCAAAACCTGGTAGGTCTTTGGCAAAGTGATCAAGAGCGCTTGCTTTGGGATAATTAAGAAGGCTTAGGGAGAAAGTAAGATTTGAACTGAGCCTTAAAGGATGATTGGATGAGATTATACTTTCCCTTATCCAGGTGCCATGCTTTTCTTCCCATCCTCTTCCCCACCTTCCTCATGGTACCAGTTTCTGCCTGCTCAGAGGCATAACGTTATGAAACCATGAAAAGTCATGGGAGTCTGGTGATCATAGGAAAATTCACTTACACTGATGAGCAGCAGTGACTAGAGGGAATCATGCAGAACCAGTATTGAGGGGAAGAATGAGACCAGTAATGATTTCAAAAGATGACCTGTCGTCCTCAGGTTACCTGATGTGCTGGTGAGTGATTTGGTCTATAGCTCTGGAGTGAAACCAATTCCAGTTTCTCCACGGTCACAGGCTAC
This sequence comes from Indri indri, assembly GCA_004363605.1. Classification (NCBI taxonomy): domain Eukaryota; kingdom Metazoa; phylum Chordata; class Mammalia; order Primates; family Indriidae; genus Indri; species Indri indri. The sequence continues at coordinate 51,349 of RJWJ010006535.1, read as the reverse complement.
CTATGGCACCAGGACCACGTGCATCCTACTCTTTGACAGCATCACTTACACTTCTTAAATAAGCATATGACTATTGGGTTGTTGTGCAGATAGATGATACAATAATAATTATTATTGTTTTTTAGTCTGCAATGTGCCTAGTACATTACCCTGACAGGTAGTTTGGTTTGCGAATATTTACTTTGCATCTAGTTTCCCAGTGAACTCAGCTAAAGTCACAAGTGCTGAAGACCTATGTCTTATGATACCCTATTAAATCTAGGACATTTTTTCCAAGTCAGGATTTTTTTTTTTTTTTTTTTTAGTTCCAGTGACCTCTAATGCCAGAGTTTAATTGAGTAATCACTTTAAGGAATATCTGGAGTTGTCTTGTTTATAGGAAATGGGTTTAAGAGGTTGCTTTTGAGGATATATTTCTTTTCAGTTTGATACAACTTTCCAGCATTTGGCTTTTTTCATATTAAGCTTTATTCCCCGTAAAAGCATTAGTAAATGCAGAAGGAAACCATAGTGTAATAATTTAAATGATTGTTATGAAAGGATGTTTGTGATAACAAACATTTTTTAAAGATCTCAATTCTAATAATTTCCTGTTGTCATAAAACTCATGATACTTTTTGAATTATAACAACAAAACTGGAATTTTGGCTCTCATCATATGTAATGACATCTTAAGTAGGAATCATCATACACGAAACAAAAATTTTCAAAACTCAGTCTGGGATATAGTCATAGTAGCCAAAATTATTCAAAAAGCAAAATCTTACTCTTTTGGCTAGTTTGACTTATATTTTCCCCACTGATTACATAACTGACTGGATGTTTCTGATATCATGAAGACATAATTAGTTAACTTAAGAGAAAACCTACTTCCCTTAGATCTGCAGATACCGTGATCTAGAAATCAGAACTTAATCCAGAGTAAGAAGAGCGAGACAATACTTTATTGCTTTTATTCTTTTTAATGTCTAAGGTGGTTGTTGTACTTATTGTTGTTGTTTTCATTGACAAACATGAAATTTTTTTAAATTTCAAAATATTAAGGGGGTACAAGTGTTTCTGTTACATGGATGAATTGTATAATGCCGAAATCAGGGTTTTTAGTGTGCCTGTCACCAGAGTAATGTACATTGTACCTGATAGGTAAGTTTTTATCCTTCACCTGTCTCCCACCCTCTCCCTTCTTAGTTTCCAATGTCATTTACACCACTATGTCCTTTACACCACTATATGACTGTGTGTATCCATGGTTTAGCTCCCACTTATTGGTGAAAACATGAGGTGTTTGTTTTTCCATTCCTGAGATCCTGCACTTAGGATAATGTTCTCCAGTTCTATCCAGGTTGCTGCAACAGATATTATTTCATTCCTTTTTATGGCTGAGTAGTACCCCATGGTGTGCATATGTGTGTGTGTGTGTGTGTGTGTGTGTGTGTGTGTGTGTGTGTGTGTGTTTTCTTTATCCACTCATCACTTGGTGGATACTTAGGCTGATTCCACATCTTTGCAATTGCGAATTGTGCTGTGATAAACATGAAATTCTTCTGGTAACTGGTCCAGTTCTCTGACCTCGAAGCTGAGCACATGGTACAGGTGGGGCCAATCATATTACCTCATTCCTGAGTCACAGTGGTTGGTGCAGAGATGGACATGTGACCCAAGTTTGGCCAATCAGAATTCTTCCCTGGGGTTTGTTTTACTGCAACTAGCCCAGAATATAATTCTTCTTTCCTAGGTTAATAAGGATGTGACCCCAGTACTCAGGGTGTGTGGTAAAGGATTAACTTTGCCCAAAGAAAGGTTTGGCCCTTTGTCCCCAGCTCCAGTGTGGTAACTGTAAGCCCTGGAATGTCCTGCATACTAGGAGTATCTGTTTACTTGGCAGGCTTCAACCATGGCAGATAGTCTACGCTAACAATGTAATTTTTGGTGGGGGCCTTGAGCCATGTGGTACCACTCAAGCTCTAGAGGAGCTAGAGACTGAGGATAGCCACTTGGGTGTTTACATGGCCACCTCCTAATAAAAACTATGGACAAGCTTGGGTGAGCTTCCCCAGTTGGCAATATTCTGTGAGTGTTGATACACATCATTGCTGGCAGAAATATGTGCTGTCCACATTATTACACTGGGAGAGAACTGAAAGCTCCATGCCTGGTAAGTCCTGGGCTCTGCCCTGTGTCTCTCTTCCCTTTGCTCATTTTAATGTGTATCCTTTCACTGTACTGAACCAGAACCATGAGTATAATGGATTTTCTGAGTTCTGTGAGTCCTCCTAATGAATTTTAAACTTGAGGTGGGCTTGGGAACCTCCTGAGCATTTTACAGAACATCTGTTTTCTCCACTACTAGAGAAAGGCTCAGAGAGAGAAAGAAGCGGAGATGAGAGATAGTAGGATGGAAGAAGAAAAAGAGAGATAGAGATTGAGATAGAGAAGAGAGAGAGAGAAAGGGAGAGAATGAGAGAGAGAGAGAGAGAGAGAGAGAGAGAGAGAGAGAGAGAGAGAGAGAAGCATCATGGTTCTGGCTCTAATCCTTGAGGCTCCTGAAGTTGCATTATTTTCTCTCTTTCAATCTTTGAATTGTCTGGATATATTTCCAATAAATCTCTCTCTCTCTCTCTCTCTCTCTCTCTCTCTCTCTCTCTGTCTCTTTTTTCCTCCTTTCCTTCAAGTAGTATACATTGCATTTCTGAAAAGGCCTTGAATTATTATATCATTTTTCAATTATGTTTAATTTAAAAAGTATAATTTTCACCCTTATGGAAGATGGTGTTATTAAATTGAAATACAACAAAATAAGGCCTTGTAAATATTTTTGGACCTATCAATAAAATTATTGAAAAATATACTCATATTTGAAGTAAATTAATCTAGAAATGTGGTTGTCACTCTGACAAGCCATTTAACCCCCAAGTTATTTCTGAAATGCTATAGAATAAGAGATTTTGGAAACTGAACTTAGTATAGTTCTGCTAGTTTCATAATTTTTGTAAGAATTTTCTAATATATAATTTTCTACATTTTGAGCTCTCAGCATAATTTTACTTCTGTGAGGCAAGAGAGAGAATTGCATTACTCTACGAACTGAAGCTAAAATCTTGTGATACTGCTCAAAAGAGACTATTTTAAACCCAAAGACATTGTTTTTTATAGAAAATACTGCACGCTTGTATGACTACATCTCAAATATTAGCCCACAGAAGAGGAATTAGCAAGTATGTCTTCTGTAAACTCTATGAACATTTAGACATTTAGATGATCAACATTTATCATCCTATTGATGGAAAATGGACCACATTCATTACATGCTTGATACCAGCCCGGTAATGGCAATTGGATTTCCAGTAATGTATCAGAATTCCTTGGGCTTCTTGGGAACAAAAAGGAACTTGCTTAATTTGATAAATTATCTACAAACAGTTAAGAGAAAAAAATCATATTTGATGCTGACATGTCAGGAACATTCCCTATAAAGTGAAGAACAAGACAAGTTCCTTAGTGTTATGTCTAGACCCTAGAAAGTACAATGCACAAGAAAAAGAAATATGAACCTTAATTATTGGAATGAAAAAATTATCATGATTACAGGCTATAAATTTTATGTAGAAAATTTCAAAGAATTTTGGAAATTTAATAGATACAAGGTCAATACATAAATATCAATAAATGTAAGTATGTCCCTAAATATCATCAATGACCAATGAGAAAATGTAATTTTTAAAGGATTCCATGCCCAATACTCACTAGGAGTCTAAGAATAAATCTAAGCAATAGATGCCTCATATGGAGAATATTGCACAATAGTGTTGAAAGGACATAGGGAAGACTTACATAGATGGATATATATTTTATATATGGGAAGATTTATTATTCTAAAGAGATCAATTATCTCAAAACTAATCTAAAATTTTAATTAAAACCTCAACAGAGTTTTATTTTTTCTTCACAGAGCTAGTCAGTTCATATGGCTAGTACAGTTAGTTCATCTGGAAGAGTCTGGAGCAGAAAATAGCTCAGGTGATTTTGAAGAGGAAGAATACAGAAGAAGCACATGCCTGGTTAGAGGCTGAATGATGCTACAGCTGTCACGGTCAAAACAGTGTGCTGGTCGTACACTGGTATGAAGTGAAGATCCCAGAGACAAAGCCACATAGATAGGGGAGTGGATAAGAGATGGTCTTACAAACCAGTGGGGGAATATGGGATTTCCATATAAAAAATAGATATAGATAACTTATACATACATAAAAATAAACTCCAGCTACCAAAATTGGGAAGCAAAACTTTGAAATTCTTAGCCAAAAATGGAAGAGAATATATGTTGATAATACCATATAGCAAATAATTTTTTAACATATAAAAAGTGAAAAACATAGATTTGTAAATTTGATTAAGCCAAGTTAAAAATATTCTAGTAAAATTTCTCTCTCTGTTGACAGATACACTAAAATATTTTTAAAATCCTACATTCTGAGATAACATAGTTTAATACTTATACCATGAGAGAGCATATCAAGAATATAAAAAGAAGTCCTACATGTTAATTAAGGACAAATAGTCCAACAGAAAAATTAACAAAAGTTATGAAAGGTCAATCATAAAAGAAGAAAACTGAATCAACAATAAATGTTTGAAAAAAATGCATCCTTGCCCCTGGCTTTGTAATTGGGGAAATACAGATTAAAATGAAGACAGATTGTTTCCAACCCATCTGATTGGGGGGTGGGGGAAGAATAGTCTGATAACAGCAAATATTGAAGAAAATGTGAGCAAAAGGGAGCTTTCATACACTACTGGAGGGGCTGTAAATTAGAACAATCACTCTGAAGAATAATTTCACAGTATGTAACAAAGCTGAAGATGTTTATCTACTATAACCGGGAATTTTAGAGAAAACTTTGACACATGCATCATAGCCTATGATGATGAATAACTGGAAACAAGCTAAATGTATGTCAATAGAGTAATTAATGACTATGGTATATTCCTACAAGAAATATTATACAGGAGTTACAGTTAATGAGGTAAATCTCCCTGTAGTTCACAGGGTCTGCTATATTCTTCATTCTCCCCTCCATCCTTCCATGACATTGGCCTCCTTGGGGGATTTCCACTTGTGGTTCTCTCTCTCTGGAACGTTCTTTTCCCCAGAGATCCTTGTGGCTCATTTCTGTGCTTTATTTTGTTTTCTGCTCTCATGTCACCTGCTTGGAAAGACCTTGCATGAAAACACTATAGAACAATGTACCTCCCAAATTTTTATCATCTCATGACCTCCTATATTTGCTCTTGGGTCTTGTTTTTGCCCTACCAAACGATAAGCTGCATGAGATAAGCACTTTGTTTTGTTTACTACTGTAGCCCCAGCTCCTAGAAGAGCATTTGACACTCAGGTGATGCTGGTTACGTATTTGTCAAAGTAATACATAGGTGCTTGCACACATGTGGAAGTTTATGAGCTCCCCTCACCTGATCTTGGTTCTTCACTCACTCATGTTATCTTGTATGAATGGACCCAGCAGATCCTCCTTCCTACAGCAAACCTTCTCCTAGTACTAGATGAGCAAGAGCAATGAGGGACCTGAGGGCAGCCTGTGAAACGCTCCAGCCTCCTTGCTTCCTGGGAGCTTGCTATCTCGGGCCCTTCCACCAGGCTCCAGTGCAAGTGGTCTATCAGCTTGGGAGCACTGGAGGTCCCCTTCACTGAAGGGCCTGACAGGTGGCCTGACAGCACAAGCAAAGGAAAAAAATCCTGTTCTAAGATCCCAGTGAACTTGTCTGCTTCTCCTTGAACTTTTCGCAATATCATCTATGCTGGAAAAGATCATTTGAAGCCACAGTCTAGCATAATGTTTACATCCTGAGGGTTGAAAATGGAGGGTCATTAAGTCTTTCAGACAACAAGGTAATGTTCAACTACTGCTTTTCTAGAAGGGAGTCATTTAGTGATCTGCAGGGTGCTGATGCAAACCGCATCCTGGGAGCTCGAAAGCCTTTGGTACCTGTCTGCTAACCTAGGGCTCACCTTGTCTTCTCTGGGGTAGCTGGAAATTTGATCTCCTAATTTCCTTAAGTTAAATAGCTAAATATTTCTTGAACTACCTATGTTAGTGGAAAGAATATGGGCTTTGGGATCAAGTAGACCTGGATTTGAACCATGGCCACATTACTTCCTAGCCATGCGATGTTGGGCAAGTTGTTTAATTTCTTTTGATTCTCTCTTTTTTCACCGAAGTAATAGAGGTTATATATAATATGTCTACTACCTCTGGGTTTTGAGGTTGATACAATAAAATGGCAGATGTAAAGCACCAGGCTGCTCTAATGTGAATAGGCAAAAAGAATACTTTTTGGCCCAGCTTAAATCCTACCTCTCTCTGTGGAGGTATTAATAATTCTCTTTGGTACAAGTCACACATGACTACATTTAATGGAATTTTTTTTCCCACTAGCCTAGATCTGTGAGTACTTTGTCTTTCCCCATTTGGCTTAGTAGGACAAAGAAAAGCAACAAGTGATGCTAATAACTGATACTGCTCATGTCTTCGTGGAGATCTCCTTGTAACCAGATAACTTCCTTCCAGCCACATGTGCGAGCTAAATTTACTGAGTAAAAGAAGAACTAAGAATGAAACAAGACGGGAGGAGAGCCTGCCTCTGGATATTGAATATCATGACCTGCCAAAGTCTTAAACGATATTAAGAGTTTAAGTATTCATTTGGAGGGATTTCATCACAGCCAGTATTCAGAATCATATTATTATACTTCTACTAAATATCAACCAGTCTAGAGACTCCTAATCCACAATGATTCCCTAATAGTGAAATAAAAGAAGCCAAAGATTACTTCATTTTGATACATAAGGACAAACACAGTAAATAAAGGTTAATTTGAAGTAAAGAACAAGTCTCACCACCCTCCCAATTTTCAGTCTCTGTGTAAAGAATGATCATGTTCCTAAGCTGGTCATGTTCTCTTTTTAACAGAATTTCCTCTGCTTGTTATTCTGCCAGCCAGTGTGGAGGGACAAGGAGAACACACATGGGCTTGAGGTAGCTGGAGTTAGTAGATGCTTGACACCACCTACCTTCACTCATGTTACAGGGTAGGAAATTGAGGCCCAGGGAAGGTCATACTGGCCTTGTAAAGATCTTAGAGTATTAAACCAGATAATGTCTATGAAAGGTGTGGGACATACGGGGCACCAAATAAATAGCAGCTGCTATTATTATAATATTATCGCTCTTAACTACTCTTCTAAGAAAACAATTGAGAGGGGTGTCACTTTCTGCCTCTCTACTTACATTAAAGAAGCTAAACACTGATACACTACACCAAGGATGTGGATCCCCAGAAATCAGAGATTTTAGTAACTTACTACCCGTAAGTGTTCTTGAGGAGTACATAGATACAGCTTGAGTTTGGTGAACAGGTTGGTTAACTTTAACTCCTCAGTCCTGATTCCAGTTACTGCCTTCCCTTGTCGTTCTGATATTTGACTTTCGACTTGCTCTTTTCTGTTTTCTACGTTTATATACAGAACATTCCCCTCCTTCTTCAGCAGATTCAGGTTCCTTATCTACAGATGCTGAAATGTAGCCTTCTCAAGATGGTTTTCCATGGTTTAATCATTATTCCTGGACAGTGGTTCTCAACTGGCGATGGTTTTGCTCCCTAGGGGTCATTTGGCAATGTGTGGAGACATTTTTGGTTGTCACAACTGCGTGGGGCATCGCTAGTGGCATCTTATGGGTAGAGGCCAGGGAATGTGTAGGACAGCCCCCAAAGAGTCATCCAATTTAAAAAGTTGATAGTGCCCAGGTGTAGAAATCTTGAGCTAGGGTGACCCAGTTTTTTTCAATCAACTGTGGACATTCTGGGGAGTGAAAGAAATCACTCTTAACATTTAAGCTGAGACAGTAGGTATAAACTGGGACTATTACTGGCATACTATTACTGGGATTTCCTTACATATAGCCTTTCTCACCAATTAGACTCTTAGCCAGCCAAAGACAGGTGGTGTGGCTTCTCTCTCTCTCCCTTCTCCTTCTAGTACTTAGTATATAGAGTATCTATTTGATAAACCTTCTTGATTGACTGTGCTTATTTATAATCTCTGTTCACAATTGGGTTCTTGACAGAACCTACTATAAACTTTTTAACCATCAATTATATTATACATCAAAAATGTGGGTGAAATGATGGAGAAGAATTCTACGTAGAGAACATTCTACCTCCTATGATATGTAATTTGATGAAATATACTAAGCAAGGTACAATCCCCTTAATTGGTACTCATTTAAATTACTCATGTTTACTGTAAATGTTCTTAGTGCATAAAATGTGTTTCTACTGAATTAGATAAATTTTTGATTGTTGAAAGAGTGGCTTATGCATGTAAAATGAACAAAAATATAAAAAGGTCCTCAATTTCTGTCCAGGGCATAGTAGACGTCTAATACATATTAGTTCCTTTTGCCCTCTCATTACATGGACTACTTTAAAAGTAATTTTTAGCCATTTAACCCGGTTTCGTAAGTTTTTAAAATACTGATTCTGGGAGAAGTTACTGAGATAGTTAAAATTGGTTGGTGTATTAATTTACCAGTGATCTTGTAACAAAGTACCACAGACTGGGTGGCTTAAATGACAGAAATTTCTTGTTTCACAGTTCTGGAGGTTGGAAATCCAAAATTAAGGTGTCTAGTGGCTGTGAGGGAGGGATCTGTTCCAGGCCTGTCTCCTTGGTTTGAAGATGGAAGCTTTCACCCTACATCTTTTCACATCATGTTCATACCCATATCTCTGTGTCTAAATTTCCCCTTTTTATAAGGACACCAGTCTTATTGGATTAGGGCCCACTAATGAATTCATTTTAATTTGACTACCTCTGCAAAGACCCTATCTCCAAATAAGTTTCCATTCTTAGGTACTGAGGAGTTAGGAGTTCAACATATGAGTTTTGGGGGAACACAGTTCGACCCATAACAGTTATTAATTAATTGCCATAAAGAGATTATAAAGTAAATTTAAATTTTGTGGAAAGAATAATTTTACAATACCTTGCCATACAATACAATATAAAGAGAAAGTTGTGGAGTCACTACTGTTTGGAAATATGAATGGCCTTGTGTTATTGTAGGTCACTGGAAAGTACAACACAATAGTTTATCTTTAAAAATATTATAAAGAACTTTCCAGAGGAAATTGAATGGATCAAAAATGTAAACATCTTTCTTATGAGCAACTCAAAAGACTTGAGTTTTTGTATTTTATTAATACCTGGCTTTTAGTTTTTCTTTTCCCCCTTGAGATGGGTAAGGGACATGCTTTAGGTGACAAAACTGAGGTGAAAAAAAGCAACATCATTTGTTTTTCCTCTCCTTCACTTTCCAAAAGCAGAAATAAATTAGTCCTCTGCGTTGGCTTTATTGGAGGTATGTCTGCTTGACTGGTTAGAGCATGAATAAGATTATGGGATTCCAGGTTTGTTGATCTTTAAATGGATTGTATTCATAAAATAATCAGGGCGGAGGTAGGTCTTGAGGGAAGCCCAAGGATCTACCAGGCTGGGCCTTGAGCCAAGTGAGGGCTTTGGCTTCTTCTCAGCATGGAAGTTGACTAGAGAGCTGCTGTCTGCCTGCTACATCAGGATGGGAGGAGACATTTAATTTCATATCTATCTATCTGTCTAAAAAGAATGGTGAACAGGGAGTTAGGATCCAGCCCCCATCCTGCCACTAAACTTGCTAAGTGACTTTAGGCAAGTCCCTTAACCTGCTGGAAACTGCTCTCTCAGCTGTACATTCAGACTGTTAGCCTTGGTGCCCGGCAAAGTCCCCTGCAACCTTACAATCTTACCAGGGAAATTGTTCCAAGTATTAAAGTGATTTTCGTGTGGTTAATGCTAAAGATGAATTGCCCTTAAAGAACTGTAATTCTGTAACCTTGCTCCTGACCTATTAGCTCTGTAAGACTTTGGGGGGGATGGGGGTGGGCAGGGAAGTGTCAGGTTGGTAGGGCTAAAGGAAGAGTTCCCCAGGAGCCCCCTGGTGACCTTCTCACCTTGCAGACCAGCTGCCTTTCCCGCCCCCTGCCCCCCACCCCCAGTCTCCACTCCTGGAATTGTCATCAGCTCTGCTGCAGCTGCTTGGAACAGTCAGGGTTTTCATATTGTGAACTCAGAAGTTGGGGAGCAAAAGTCTCTGCACCCAGGATTTGCCTCTTCTGAACAGTTTCGTCCATTCTTAAAGGAAGGGAGGTTACACAGACTGGGGTCGAGGCCTGGGCTATTTAAACAGAGGCCTCTTTATCGGCTTCACCCCCTACCGCAGGGCAGTCTCCGCAAGTTATCGGAGTGTCATTAACGCGGACAGCTGCTGGTAAACAAGGAGGATGTCGACACCAGCGCCTCGGTCAACAGGAATTTAACTTTAATCTGCCCCTTACTTAAAGAAACACCATTCTCATTTTCTCTCTCTCTCTTTCTCTCCACTGTGCATCATTTATTTATCTCCATCAACGTTCAGATAGAAGGCTGGCATTGACTCAGGAAAACCCGCTGGGATAGAAAATTAATAAGGTGCTAGGGACATTCACCTTAGGTCAATTCGAGGGGACGCGGAGAGAAGGGAACTTGCTCAGGAGTTCCCAGCTTAGCTGCAAACCGATCCTACATATTTATAAAGGTGAAACTGGAGGGCTGCCAAGCGCCTGCATTTAAGTGATTAACAAATGTTTCTCTTTAAGTGGACACCTCTTGTTCTAAATATATTTGACAAGAATGCGAAGAGTCATCTGGAGGGCAGCGAGGGCAGGCCGGGGCCCGCTCTCGCGAGGCCTGCAGGCTGGCAGCCCGGCCCTGCCCGGCGCGCCGCTCCCGCCGGTGCCAGCCCGGTGCACGTCGCCGGTGGGCAGCCTGCCAGCGCCAGCGGCTCCCCGCTGTTTAACGACAATGGATTTACTGCTTCTCTGCATATTGGTGTTATTTTGTATAAACAAGGTTAACACTCCTTTTAAATTAAATGCACCACCTGGTGACTGAGTGGGTGACCTTGCCAGCTCTCTTCACCTGGCTCGGGAAAGCCCATGCTCTGTTTCAACCAACCTGTAGCTCTCGTTGAGATCTCCTTTGCTTCCCATTTAAATAGAGCCCCTGGAGGGAGCTGGCTGGTTCCGCGCCCTCTGACCCCGCCATGGGGGACAAGAATTGATGGAGATACGGGCCCTGCGGGTGAGCCGGTGTCCGGCCACCTTTCACCGGGTGCGGGGCGCATCGAGGCTTGCCCAGGGCCAGCGTGGCTCCTGCCCGCCCGGGAGCCCTGGGGACCGCCCTGCTCCGCAGCCGGTGTCACAGGAGAGTGACAGCCAGTATGTGGGCCCTGCCACGGCTGCCCCTAACTAAAGCTCTCCAGAGGGGGCAACACCATAAAAAAGGTTCTTTGTGTTTCACTCTAGCGTGGTATTGCTCTAATGTAGAGCTCGGCCCTTTTCCCCATCCTCTAGGAATTTGAACACCTGGAAAAATTCTCCTGGCTTTACGTTTGAGGAAATTTAATGGTGTAAACAAACTCGGCGGGGAGCGCCCTTTGATATGAGCAGGCAGTGATCTGCCGCACAGTGCTGAGCTGAAGGGGCCTGGAACGACCGTGCCTGGGAACGCCCATCCCGCACTCTGATGGTGGCTTGCAGTTGTTCAGGAAAATTTAGGTAGGCAGCATTGTCTCGGAAGAATCTAGAAACTTCATTCAAAACAAACTTCAGTTACTTGTTTAATTAAAGGCATCGCCTCACTCCTTCCCTGACATTTGCCCATACCCGAATAGGGCAGAATTAATTCAGGGGTCTTTGCTGTGCTACCATGGCTTGATGAATTCTAGACCGGTTTGTCAGCCCTATGGCTATGCAAATAAGGACACAGACCTGGAGACGTGAAGTGACTTCCCCAGGGTCACCCGATACAGGCTGTAGGTCCAATGTTGTTGAGGCTGTTATTGTTGTTTTCCTGTGGAGTCCTGCTCGATCTACCCAAGAAGTATACTGTGAGTTATGTGTGTATGAAATTTGTTTTCACGCTTAGCAGCATAGAAATAACTGGGTGAATATCTTCCATTTAAGGTTTCTCTTAGCTCAAATTGGAATAATGGAAATGTCTCTTTAAATAGAGGAACGTAATTCCAGTAAGTGATATGATTTTAATTGCCAGCATCCTAAAAATTTTATAGGAATTTTATTAAAAATAAGTTGGAATATGTACTTATTAATACCTTTTAATATTGGAGGTACAATGTATCTTTCCTTCCAAAATCTTCCTAAAAGGTATGTTTTTTGTATGTGTTGGGGGCGGGGGAGAAGAAATTCAAAACAACCGAAGCTAACATTAATAAAATGCATTGTTCGTTCCCAGTAAGTGTTGTAGCCTGTTTCTAAAGACATTAAATATTTAATATGGACATCCGGGGTGCTAGGTTTTGAGGACATGAAGATAAATAAGACACAATCAGGAACTGGATTAGGAAAGTGTACATAAAGAACCTCTGCGGGTAAAGGAAGTATGCAAGGCAGGAGGCACCTAGCTCCTGGTATCTAAGCTGACTTCACAGAGCAAGCAGTGCTCTACCCAGGCCATTCCATTTGGGTTATTGCGAAACAAGTCAGGATAGAAAGACATTTAACTTGGCTTACATAGTGATTACTATTTGCCAGGGAACCTGCAGCCTCAAGGCTACGTGTGGTCCTCTAGATCCCCAAGTGTGGCCCCTCAACCAAATCCAAGCTTCACAGGACAAATCCCTTTATTAAAAAGATTTGTTCTGTAAAATTTAGATTCCGTCAAAAGGCCACATTCAAGGATCCAGAAAGCCATGTGTACCCCAAGGCTGCAGGTTCCCCACCCTTGGCTGCTTGGCGTAAGTCTTACAACAACCTTACAAAGTAAGAAACGTTATCAGCTCCACTGTACATATGGGGAAACTGAGGTATGAGAAATTAAGTAACATGGTCATTGTTCCGCAAGGAACGAATTCAAATCCAGGCAGGCTGCCCCTCTGTGATTCGTGATCATAGTGTTAGTATTGCCATATACAAGTAATATTTTCTTTCCTTTAAACACCCAGTCTTCTTGGTGCTAATTATCCCAATGGAACATAAACTTCTAAATTTTAAAAATTATTCCAGTGCCAGACATTGTCATGGGCTTTGCATACAATGATATTATTGTCTTCTCCCCCCAAACCCTGAGAAATGGATATTATTTCCTCATTTTCGAAATAACAAAACTCAGCCATTCCTTGGCAGCAGCATCATCAACTTTCTCTTCATTTTATTAAATACATTTATTGGAAGTAAATTCTTAGAGGGTCAGACTTTCTAGCACAGTAAATATTTCAAATATTCCTTTCTATCGTAAGACCAAATCCACAGGGTTTTTGGTTTGGAAGTAGAAGGTACAGAGGCCATGGTGGAAAGCCCACAGCACGCAACACAGTCCCATAAAAAAAGTGAACATCTTTGCACAATGAGGGGGTTTTGCAGAAATTGCCGCAGGGAAGAATTATGGAGAACTGAGGTTGTTAGGAATACAAGAGATAATTTCTAGCTAATCTAATCATACAGTGGCCCTTCCGTACAGCAGATAGATTTGTTACCTTCTGGAAGGTACTCTCAGAATATGAGGCAAATTACTTCACAATGAAAAGCCTTTTGTTTCACCATTCACCACTGTGCACTCTCAACCTCCACTCCATCCTATTGCTGTGAGCACCGCCCTCTCACTCCCCCAGAAAATATACCTCAGGATCAGAAGATCAAACCACTTCTGTGAACCTGAAGCCAAATCAGGCGATAAGAAGTTTTGTCTGCTCATCGTTAGGTTTTGTTTCTTTGTAAATGTATCTACTGATTTCTCTAATTATATAATAATAATATAATTATAATTTGATTACATAATTGTATTACCGTATATTATGAAGTAGAATAATAGAATATTATGTTACTATGTTATGTTACATATTAATAAAAATATATAATAATGAAGAAAATTGGGAAAACTATGAAGAAGAAAATAAACAGTCATTGAAAATTTTATGACTGTGGATATTGTTGGCATTATTCCTTTCAGTCCTTTTTACTAACCCATATGAATTCTGTTAAGGAAAAAACATGTGTATAAATACACACATGCAGTTTTGAATGCTACTTTTTCATTTCATAAATAATTTTCCACTATCAAATATTCTTTAAAATTTTCATTTTTAATGATTATATAATTCTATTATAAGTACCAATTATAGTTTTATAATGCAGATTAATAAATCCCCTGTTCTTGGATCTATAGGTTATTTCCAATTGTAGCAATTGTAAATAACCTTTCATATATATTTTGGCTGCCTATATGATTTTTCCTCTTTCAGTGGATTCCTTATAAGTGGAGTTATTGGATCAGAAAGTATCATTTTTGTTGTTTCATCAGCAGTGTGAACATGCATAGTATGAGTTCATTTGGAGGGGATAGGATAAGATTGGAAAGTTGACATATTTGGAAATGTTGCTGTGCTGGTTGACTTCTGTAGAAAAACTGTATATGTATATACATACACACACACACACACACACACACTATTTTTTTTTTTTTTTTTGCAAAAACTGAAAATTATGCTGGGCCATCTTCTGTATTCCATTCTGAGACTTCCATTGCATTTTATGTTGCTGTCTCTAGGACTGGATTTCTGCTTGTTGGATGTTAACAGGAAAAAAAAAAAAGATATATAGTGAGGATCCTGGAATTTAACATACTTACCATGGTTTGGAATTACCCTCAGGGAATTTAGAAATTCCAGTTTGTCAAGTATCCAGTCTCATTTTTAAAGAGCACAGGCAAGGAAAAGCAGGAGATTCCTACAGAACACTTTCACAAGAATTTATAAATTCTGGTTTAATAGGGTACATGGTATAAAGGTACTTGGCTCCTGCATGGCCAAAAAGAGAAATGAATTTCTAAGGCTTTTGCTTTATGCCCAAATGAATTTGAATCATTACTTTTCATTGAAGTTATGAATAACAGTGTTCAGTATACTTTCTTCCAGGGTGGAAGAAAAAGGACCCTCCACCGTTAGGTGGTCAGAGCTCCTGGATCACCCCCTACTACCTGCTTACTAGTACTGGACTCCTGCCCTTCCTGTGGCATGCCCACCTGTTACCCCAACCTGCCTGGATCTCAGTCTGCTGGATGCTCCCCATGGAGCCTGCACGCCCTGCTACCTGCCTGCACCCTGTTGCATCAGCTGGGGGCGGGATCTGGTCAAGGTCGCCGCACACTTCACCTCTTCAGTTCTGGTCCTAATTCCGTGTTCCTGGACAGCAGTAACATTTGAATGGAAAGCTTTTCTACTTAACGACAACATAGTTGAACAGATTTTGTTTTAATGAGATGAAATGGAGCCTGAATTTATCTGGAAATGTGTGGAATCAGTAGAGGGAAGTAAACACAACTCTAGGGAAGTGGGAAACCACTGTGTACAATTCAGCTTTTTCACTCCCGGGGATTTGGGCATTATCGTAGACAATGCTGTTTTCAAGCCTGCCAATAACAGAACAGATCTGTGTGCAATGTGGATGGGGCATCCCTTGAGAAAGTAGAGGCTCCCTTTTTTTTTCTTCCCAAATAGAGCTCTTCATAGCCCCCAAGATCCTGCTTTCTTACTCCCATGCCATACTGGAAAGTGTTGAATATATTTCACATGCAATAGCCTCATCCTTTCCTGTGGGGGAGAGAGTTCCCATTGCGGTGCTGATGGTATCATAAAATTACAACTCACCAGAGAAACAGCTGCAAGTAAAGGAGAAGTATGTGAATCCCCTCTTCTCTTTGTCTTCCCTGCCTGTACTGTTTGCTCATTATAAGTTGCAAACAACAGACTCCACTCTGGCTAGGGTAAGAAAATAGATTTAAAATCAGAAAATAGATTTGATAAAGGAAGTTAAGTAGCTTACAGAATCATTGGGAGGACTGGAGAAACAGATTGGAGGCTAAATTTCCAGAAACATTTCCCAAGTCATGCCCCCAAACTGTGACATGAGTAGACAGTTGCCTTTGCTGATTTACTGAGCAGAGGACTCAGAGAATTTTTCTGCAGCCACTGTTGCTGCCTGCACGGATGGATGCCAAGTCTGCATGGGTAACTCAACCTTGCAACCTAAAGCTAGTGGCCTATGTGGACACCCAGGCCAAAAACAGGAGGAGTCTGAATCCAGCTCTCGTACGGTGCGTCTCATGCAGGTGGCACCTTGGGAGATGCAAGGGAGGCTGGGGATTTGAATTCTGATTTCTGTTACACATTGGGACTGTATGGCACACTGAAGATCCTCCAACTTTGCTTTCCAACATACACAGTCATTCAGCAGGAAGATGTCTCACCAATTCTAGATGTGAACTTACAGCCTTTTTTTTTCTAGCAAAGTGGTTAAGAACATGGGCTTCAGAATTAGTCAGACATGGATTCATGTCGTTCTCTGAGTGACTATGGCAAGTTACTTGCCCTCTCTTTCATTTTCATCTGTGCCTTGGCTTTCTTGTCTGTAAAATACAGATAATACTATGTACCTCAGAGGTATGTGACATAAATTTAAACAAGCATATATGTAAAATCCTTAGCATAAAGCTTTCATAATGTAGTGAGCATTCAATATATGGTAGTTCTCATTCCAATTACTAGTAACAAGGCTGAAAGTTTATGATCTAAAAAAGAAAAAAAAATGACTAAAGTCATAATGTTAATAATAATAATCCTGCTAATAACAAACCAGCCTCGACCCAAGCCACCCAAGTTCATCTTAACATTTCTTATGAGATATTTCAGTTCTTACAAGGGAGTATATAGGAATAGCTGAACAATGAGAAAGTTTGAGGTCAATGCTTCCTCGACTGTTTCCAAAATAAACAGATACAGGAAGCTCACTGCCCTGTGCATTAAAGCGTGGGGGGTGGGGGGGAATCCGAAGGGGGGTCTGTTACTCTAAGCTCACTACAGGAGATGTGGGAGCAGATCAATATGTGGTTAAGTGTTTTAGCTGAACTTTTATTATGTTTGACAGTGATGACAACATAGTATGCACTGAATAAAATGACTAATGCACACATCTCTCACTCATACACACTGCTTCTATTTTTCGAACCTCCTGAATGAAAGGCGGTCATACAAAAAGCATGCAGAGTGGGAGTTCCGATTGGCTAAGGCCAAAATTGCCCACGGATTCCAGATTTCCAGAGGCACAGAGGGGAACCTAACTACCCAAAGGGGAAAGAACAAAAAAGGCTGCATGGTCAGTACTTAACAGTCAGATGAACCGGCAAAGGCTC
Organism: Indri indri; assembly: GCA_004363605.1. Taxonomy (NCBI): domain Eukaryota; kingdom Metazoa; phylum Chordata; class Mammalia; order Primates; family Indriidae; genus Indri; species Indri indri. The sequence goes on along the minus strand of RJWJ010006535.1, from coordinate 33,992 downwards.
GCTTCGTTTCATAGCTACATTTCTTTCTCGTCAAACCGTGTCTCTTTCCCATACTGTGGGCAAATGCTAATGTGTGGGGGAAAAAAAAAAAAAAAACAAGCACATCTCAGTATACTGTAGATTTACACAGTATGTGGCTGAACCTTTTTTTTTTTTTAAATGCTTTTACTCAAGCAACTTTCTGAAATCACATGTAGATGCCACCTCGTTCTACCTCTTCACTGACACCCAGATGTTTCCACTTGGATGTGAGGCCCCGGCAGGCAGCATCCAGATGTTTTGAGGGGGCGGAGGAAGTTCTTTCATTTGTGGCAAATTTGAGAAGTGAAGATTCATTGACTCATGTAATATTAATCTTCCTACATAAGGAAATTGGAGCCAAGCTGTTTGCCCACTTTCCCAGTTATGTGTGGGGTCATTTAGCTGGGGTAGGTCAGCGGGGAAGCCCCTTTGGCTGGGATTTTGTACAGATGGCACTGAATTCCGAAATACCCACCACAGTTTCTGATTAGTCCGTGCAATTCTTTCTATTCTCTTAAAGACCATTTAGTGGAGAAAGAGGAAACTGCAGGACTTTTTGGAGGTGTTTCCTTGTGGTTCTGGTCCAAGCCACCACCCACCATCTCACACCTGGATTCCCGCAATCCTCTCCCAAGTATTTTTCTGGAATCCTGTTGCTCTGCTATTAGAAACCCTCCAGTTTTTCACCTCACTTAGGCTTCTGATCTCTCTTAGAACAAGGAATCTTTATAAATAAATCTTCCAATAGCGTCACAATTTTTTTCTGCTTAGCTTTGACTCCATTTCCTTTCACCTTCTGGACCCACCATGTCCTCCTACCCTGCTCACTCTGCTCCAGCCATATTACATTTGTAACTCAAATATGCTTTGTACCCTCCCACTTGGATGAGCCAGGAGGTGGGGGCATGGGGTCTTTGCCTTTGTTGTTCTCTTTGTGCACAATGTTTTTCCCCAGATATTCCCGTGGTCCGCACACATTTCACTTAGGTCTCTGTCCAAGGGTTAACTCTTTGAAAAAGCCTTTCTTTTCCACTCTAGATGAAAATATCCATGCCCCTGACCAGTTCCTGCCTTATTTTTCTCTTGGTCACCTTTATATCACTGCTTGTCATACCAAATAATTAGTTGCTTAATCAATTCCGTCTGTCTTTCCCTACTAGACTCTAAATTCCACGAGGAGAGAGGTTGTGTCTTTTGTTTCTTGCTATCTCTCCAGGGCCTAGAACCATACCTAGCACAAGCTGAGCACTCACTCAACAAATACTTGGATAAATGAACACAATTATTGTTATTCTTTATGTTTTCATGTGCTTTGTGAAAGATCTGTTCATACTGGATGGACATCAATGAGACTATTATTTTTTTGCTCACGATACCTATTTTCCTGAAAAATTAGGTGAGGAACGGAATGAACAAGCTATTTCCCAAAGTTTTCAGAGCAAACATTCAATGATGGAAACAGGATCAAGGACTTTGCCTTTTTGCTGCATCTTTGGAAGGAATACGTGTAGGTCTCTGGGTAGCCACCACATTAATAGAGATACTGCACCTCTGTTGTCTGAAGTGTTACTTTAATGCACCTTGATTTGTTTAAGAGCTGAGCTTACAAGGAAGCGTGAGAACATTTCTATCTTCACCCCCAGCTCCACGTACTTTTCTTTCTGGATCCAGGTGCATAAGTCGCTCTATGCTGCAAATTTCCCATTTAAATGTCAATTTTTAAACCAGCACATATAATATGATCTCTTTTGGATGTTTAAATTAAAAATATGTGAAGATCCTAAATCCCTCTACTTTTTACACCCTTCTTTGTTGGGATCTTCTGCCCTTTGTACTTCCTCATTATACTTGATGGTTTCTTCTGGGCTGATTCCTCATTGCTCTGCTTCACTGGGGCCCCTGAGACCTTACAATAAGTTCTCCATCAATATTTGAAAACCAAATGGATGATCACTTGGGTTCTGGTTTTACAGCATACTAGTCTACCCTCGCTAGCTTCCAGACCTAAATCTAGAGAATGGTCATGCCTTGCTTTAATACTATTCAGAATTTTTTGAAAGTCACTAGGACATGTTTTAGAAGAAAGTGATTACTTTTGTGCATGGTGAGATAACAAACACGATAGAGCGAATGCATTTCCTAAAATGAAACACTTATTTCCAATTTTGAAATTCACTTTGTAAAAATGGTTCCCCCCTCTATAGATATATTTTTCTGTGTAGAAAACATGAATGAGTATCTATTAAAAACTGCACGCAGGGATCTAAAGAAACTTGGAGAAAGTACATATTCGCTATGGATAAACTTACTCATCATGGCACAAGTGTTGACTGAAATCACCTCTGATTATATTAAGGCCAATGGAGGGCATTTTAGAACTGTGGTCTGCTCCACAATCTTTGACACAGAAACACACTGACACGACACTTTCTTATGCTGAAGACTTACACATGACAATTGCCCTTCAGGGATGGGGAAAATCTCAGCAAGTCACTGTCCTTGGTTTGAACGATACCCAGAGAAAAGAAAAAGAAAAAGAAAAACTGATTTCCTTTCCACTTAAGCAGTTTTAATTCCCCAAGCTAAATGGAGAAAATAAATATTTGTAATTGGAGTTCAAGGCCGTCCATAGCTTTCTTGCTGCACATTTCTTCTATATATATGTGCTCAGATTTCTTGAGTCCTGGTATTTCAATGGTATAATACCCATATCTTTTTATTTTTGGACCTTGATGGAATAAATGGAGATAATACGTAGTCTATTATAGTGGGACAGATAATGCAGTTTATTATTTGCAATTTTTAAATTTATATTTTTTGCTGCTAATAATTATTCTAGAATTTAAGATATGCTACCTCTTCCACCAAGTGGTCTTGAAAGATGCTTTCGTTTACTTAATTGTCCTTTTTAGAAATCAGTTGCATAAAATCTATTGATTGAGTTTCAAAGATCTCTTTTGTAGAAACACGGGGGTCTTGTAATTGGTTGAGTACAACTATCCAGTCTGAGAGGGTGACCTTTCACCCTCCACCCAAAAAGAGGACTCCGGAGAGAGAGGTGCCATAATCTGGGCTTAAGGCTTCTTACCCAAACGTGGAGAGCCTGTTTCCTGCACCACGCACAAACAGTAGCAAGAAAGCCCAGCTTCCACATTAATTTAGCGCTTCCCATGTTGCTCTTGAGAAAATCCTCTCCTTAGAGAAGAAGAAAGGACCTTATCCCATGCCTCTCCCACCAGGATGAGACGCCAATACACGGATCCTCAGAATCTGCTGCGGGCAACTAACAGTCAGGAGGGAGAAAGGAAAGAAGAGATTAGGGTGGAAAGTGGCAAGGATGTTCAAGTCTGCTTCCGGCATGGTGGGACTGTCACCCACTAATTCATTTGCAAGGCAGAGAGAAATGCTGAATCCTGGCTAAGGACAACAGTGGACTGCTTCTCAAACAACAAGTGGACAAAAAGATGACAACACTATCAGAAGGGTCCTTTAAAGCAATGAATGGAGTGCACCTTAAAAAGCTAGATTTTGGTTGGGAAACACATCCCCAAAATTAAACAGAAAGATAGGGTTTAGCTTTGCAAAAATGCTGAAGAATGGCAATTCATACTATGAAATCAGACCTCTTTTGACAATTTTTCCATGAAAGTCAACATAGGAAAGTTTGACTAATGTTTTCTATCTGTAAATACTTAAAAATGACAGAAAACATCCCCATAGGTTGATTGGTTGGTTTGTTTTTGAGGGACTTGTTTTTTTGTCTTTCCCTGCAAACTAAAATTCTTAGTGTGGATTCTACAAATTCTAGCCTGCGAAAACTCCCCCTTAGTATTCCACTCAAAGAGTGGCTGGCACTTCCATGTGGCAACAGAGAAATTCCAGTTCCGCTTTTCTTTAGAGCTGGGTGGTACGGGTTAGATGAGTAAACTTAGCCGGCTATGTTCTAACTACACTGTGTCTAGGGAAGCTGGAGGAAGAGCGGCTCCAGGGTTCCCATGCGTGCCAGATTTCACCAGTGATATTCTACTTTTATCCGATTTACATAGTGAGCTTCCATGAAGGTTTTCTGTTTCTTTCTTACAAATTGTGGTAAAATATGTAACATGAAATTTGCCATTGGCGACATTAATTACATTTATTATACAATGTTGTGGTGTAACCATTACCACTAGAACATTTTCGCCACCTCAAAAGGAAACCCTATCCCATTAAGCAGTTACTCCCCATTTTTTCTCTGTCCCCCAGGCCCTGGCAACCACTAATCTGCTTTTTGTCTCTATGGATTTGCCAACTATGGATTTTTATACTTCATATAAATGGAATTAAACAATATGTAGCCTTCTATGTTTAACTTTTTTCATTTACCATAATGTTTTCAATTGAGATTTATTCATATTGGATCAGAACTTCTCTCCTTTTTGTGGCTGAGTAGTATCTCATTTTATGGGTATGTTACATTTTTTAATGCCTTCATTAGTTGACGGATATTTGGGTTGTTTCCACTATTTTGTTATTGTGAATAGTGCTGGTGTGAGCATTCTTATGCACATTTTTGTTTGAACACCAATTTCCAATTCTTTGGGGAATATATCCAGGAGTGGAGTTTCGGGATCATGTGGTAATTCTCTGCCGAACTCATTGAGGAACGATCAAACTACTTTCTATGGTGGCCGCGTCATTTTATATTTCTTATGGCAGTGTACTAGGGTTCCAATTTAACCACATCCTTGCCAACACTTGTTATTGTCCATCATTTTGATAGCTATCCTAGCATGTGTGAAGTGGTATCTCATTGTGGTTTCGATTTGCATTTCCCTAATGGTTAATAATGTCAAGCATCTCTTTATGTGCCTGTTGGGCCATTCGTATTATCTGTATTAAAGTTTTCTTTTAGAGAAAGGGGTTTTCAGTTTCAAAAACAGAGATTACATATTACATTTAAAATGTGGGGATTTTTCTAGCCCAGACTGACCTCTTCGAGAGACTGCTCTTGCCCAGGAATGAAACAGCACACATCCTCCTGCGAGATGCCAATATCCATGCAGTGAGCTCCTGAGCTGCCTGGTTTGACCTGCTGGTGCCTTGCCATGTCTCTTGATCTCTACAGCTAAAATATATGTGTTATCTCTTCTTCCCTCTGTCCAAACGACATTATACCTCCTACATCACAGACTTGATCTGGAGCTTTGCTGCTTAGATTCCTCCTGGCACAGAAGTTAATAGCATGTGCTCCAGAGTTGGACTATCAGGGTTAGAATCTCATAACTCCACTCTCCACTTTTTGTGGGCCTTTGGGGAATTTACTTCCTGGTGTCTCAGGTTTCTCAGCTCTAGAGTGGCTATGTCCACAACACTTGCCTTACAGATTTTTTGTATTAAATAATGTATATAAATTATTTAGCCTAGTGTTTTAGAACTCAAGTGCTTTAAAAATATTTCACCTTTCTCTTTGCACTTTGGTCTCCTTGGACTGACAACTTGGTGATCCTACTTGGGTCCCTGAAGAGTTCTGGATTATATGACTTTCCAGTATCCTTAAGATACTGTTGCTAGGATAATCTTCAAAGGCATTCTGACTCAATACACAATTTCTGAAAATCATGTGACTTAGCAAATTAATTTATAATTTGTTGTGCTGCAATTCAATTCTGGGACTATAACACCGCATTTATTTCTAAACAGGAAATTTCATAATATTATTTATTTTTTATTGCTTGCCTAACATGTGCCAGCCACTTACTACTAAGTGCTTATGTATATTATTTCTAATTCTAATAATAACCATGAAAGTTGACACAATTATCTCTATTGTACAGTTGAGGCAAAATCGAAGTAAAGAGAAAGTAACTGACCCAAGTCTCAAGGCAGATTCACAAGTAGCAAGGATAAAATGTAACACTAGGTCCCCGACGCCATTTTTTTTTTTTTTTTTTTTTTTGCTCTTTCTTTGTTCCCATACACCTGACGTTAGAGTGAGTTGTTTTAGGTGTTCCCTAGAGGGTTGATATCTAAACCGAAAATTCTGAAAATGCACGGACCAATGAATACTGCTAATACAGTATCCTGTACTGTCTTGACAACCTTCGATCCTTTTCCTGCCCGACCTCTTTCCTGTCACTCCTGCGCTCCTTCTTTTCCTACCAGACGACAGATAAATAAACAAAATAAAAAATTGGGACGCAAGCTCTGCTTTACACATGGAGGTAGAAACTGGGTGTGTATTGTTTGTTGGAAGAATTTGGAGAAGATTCTCCAAGAATTAAAAAATCTTTCCCTGACTGAATAGAGCATGTAGAATTATGATTATTATGTACGTTTATATCTTGCCCCTGAAAAACTGTAATATAAAGCAAATGCTCTGAAATTTTGTTAATGAAAAGCAGAATGTTACACGGGATGAGAAATTCACATTTGCAATGTAAAGCCAATTATAATATTGAAGTTAAAATTAATTCAGCCTTAAGTCATTCAGATAATTGGATAAATATAATTTATATTTAATCAGATTTAATTAGCATGTTTTTATATATCAATTTCTAAAGAAGAAAGAAATGCACTGCCTAATTTCTTTGCATGTTGAGTCTGAGGTGGAAAGCTAAATTTTCATCTTAAATGTCTCCTACAATCTCCCAAATAGTTATTTCTGTATTCCTTGTTTGAAATTATAAACAATGCCTGCCAATGTCACTGTCAGGCCTTTGTTGGTGGCAGTTGGGAGAACTTTGCAGTCACCTGGACCTGAACGCCAAGCTCTAACCTCCACTTGGTGCCCGAATACACTTAACTTCCCTCTTGACTTTTTCACTCATTCTTCTTCCCTATTTACTCTAATTTTTATGTTATCTTGCTATATTAGAGCTGCAACTCATGTTAATTCCTTTTGAGAATATAAATAAAATAAAAATATAATAGACACTGTAACAGATTTTTTACAAATTACTTGAGCTCTGAATGTCTCTGGTGTGGCCAGGTTTCCAGTGGTGAAGAGCCAGACAAGATTTTAATCCCAGCTGGACGCAGTGGCTCACACCTGTAATCCTAGCACTCTTGGACGCCGAGGAGGGAGGATTGCTTGAGCTCAGGAGTTCAAGACCAGCCTGAGTGAGAGTGAGACCCCATCTCTGCCAAAAAAAAAAAAAAAAAAAATAGAAAAATTAGCCAGGTGTGGTGGCGTGCACCTGTAGTCCTAGCTACTCGGGAGGTTGAGGCAGGATGATTACTTGAGGCCAGGAGTTTGAGGTTGCAGTGAGCTATGATGATGGCACTGCACTCTAGCCAGGGGTGACAGAGATTCTGCCTCAAAAAAAAAAAAAAAAAGATTTTAATCCCATTCAACAGGGATGATTGAGTCTAATCACCTCATTTTTTGGCTTTCTTATGCAATGATATAGTCACGTAACTAAGCAAGTATTGGAGAATGTATGTATGTACCAGTTGTGTCTATTCATAGCCATTCCTATTTAAAATGGCCACTTGGGTCCAAGTTCAGAGAAATAATTGAGGTTATTCCAAAATTTGTGCAACGTTAATATACTTTGAAAGGTAAGTAGTAATAATACAAATTTCAAATTTAATATTCTTCAAACTAAGTAAAATAGATGATTTTACTGTGCTTGTCAGGGTTTGGGAAGGAAAATCCCCTGGACAACCATCTGGTGAAGACTTGCCTTGCTTATTTCAAGCAATGTCAGAAGTTTAGCTGATAGCAACGTCATTAGAACCTTTCTTTTCAAAGCTTAGTGTTGGTTTATTTGATCTTACAGGGCCCATCTGTATGTTCGCAAGGGAAGTTTGCCTGTCTGCAAATGAGCATACTTTTGTGTGTGGGCTGCCACAGGATGGGCCACCATGAGCATAGGGCTGCAGCGACCTTTGGCTCAGGTGCGTAACAAGCAGGTGTTTGACAGCGGGGAGTAGTTAAAACATCGCTTGGCATGTCCCAGTAAAGTATAATCACATTTGGGCTCAATAAGCTGCTGTGATTGCAGAGGATTCTTACTCTCTGAGAGCTGACTCTCAGCCCCTGTTAAGAGATGTCAGAAGCAGCTCCTCATACGTACTTGTGAAATAAAACAAAGTTATGCTCACACAGAGCTGTAAGGACTACAAAGGACTAAACAGACCGCAATGTACACAGCTAGATATGTTTAATTGAAAACAGAAATTTAAACAGAATGCTAATCAAGAAATTTAAAAGAATTGTTCCCTGTTTCTTCTAAAGATGTTTTTTTTTGGCGCTAACATCTATATGTGCATCTGTCTACATAATGCACATCACTTGTTCACATTGGAACCAGAGAGTGAGGCAAGTGGATCCGGGAACGGCGAGCGAACTCTGAGATGGAATCACAATGGAACGACCAATCACTCTTCTTTCTGTGTATCTTTGCTCAATTTTTCCCAGTGGCAGAAGTTCTAAGGGGTTACTAGTGGTAGCTCCAGAATTCCTTTGCTGAAGATGGCTGTGGGATTTGAGAAACAGCAGCTATTAACAACAGTTGAACATTACCAGGAGAAACAATGCTTAGTTCTCCAGTGGTTGTGGTTTTGTCAAAGTGTGAAGCTCTGTTCGATTTTATGTCACCAAGTCTTTTTCCTGAAAACCATGTGCAAATTTAGACAGTATGTCTTATAGAGGAGAAAAAGTAGGATAACATAGTTTTGGGAAATGCAACACAAAATTATGCCTCGTGGAATGGTTATGTTTACAACATACCGGGAATGAGTTTCTGTTTCTAAACTTGGTGTGTTGCTGAATTTAGAAGGATAGAGTCCAGGGACCACAGATTTGATTTTCTGTGTGTCATATCCCTAAACATATATTGTTAGCTACAGTGGCAGGTATGCTATTGGTGGCAATAAATGCCCATGGAATTAAACATACTGGCAAAACTAAGGTCAGAGGGAGTAGAAAGACATATTCACATTTTAAAAACAGTATAAATTAAACTTCCCTGTAATATTTGTCTAGCAACCATACATGTAAAATAGAAGAAAGACAAACAACCACACAATTTAAAATAGAATACACATCGTTTTCCCCCCTCGGGGAAATGAAGTTGGGGTTGCTACATACCTTCTCTCTTCCAAAGTGGACACATTTATTTCTCAGATCAAATTAAATTAAATAACTTTTTGGGGGGGTAAAATTACATTGGCCCCTGTAGGATTGGATGGTTTCCGTATGTGTGTGTATGTTTTTAAGATTAATATTTTCCCTGCCAACCTTTCAATTCAAATGGGTGTTCTCCTGGCTTTGGAGCTTTTGTTTGCATCATTAGAAATCCCTTTTAAAATGGGTGAATTAATTTGGGGGAATTAGGTTAACAAGTCACATGTGAAGTGTGCCGGTTTACTTTGTGGTTTGTGGTGAGTTTATGGAGGTTTTGTGAGAAAACTCCAAGTGCTGAAAGCAAACCTTTCTCAGCCCGTGCTGCCTTCATGTACTAAGCACGGAATTTCCTTTTGTGGTCTGGGGTGAGGTGGCACTGGATAATAAATATCTGTAGAGAGATTTCCTGAGGTTGACTGGAAGCATCACCAATGCTTTAAGTGGTTGATTTCACAGATTTGCACAGTGGCATTGAAAGACTTTAAATATATATATATATATTTTGAAGTCACATCACTTTGTAATCGTCTCCTAATAGACAATAGTTATCTAATCCTCTGTTAACTCTAATACTCACACCTCTTCTTGTGTGGGCCAAGAAGTTATGCACAATAATTTCTGTATTTTTCTTTACTTTTTTATTATCTCGTGTTCCCAACATTTGGATAAGAAAAAAACCAAGCTTATGACTCCCCAGTTATCAAAAAAAAAAAAAAAAAAAGTCCTGTTAGGACTTTGAAAAAGAAACACACAGACACACACGCGGAAACCCACAGCATGGTCACATTAACTGTGGAAACTGTTTTCCATTAATGTGTAATCAAGAAGCAGGCAAGCCGTTTACTTTAAAAAATAAAATAAGAAACCAGCTGCCCTTCCCTGGGTGCCCTTCCTGATTAGACTGTCCTCCCCCACCCCAACACTGCACGCCGTCGACAACCTGTTTGTCAAACTTAGCCTCTCAAAGAATAAATTCCCTTTTTGTACAAACCCAGTAACAAATCAGCAGAGGTGGATTTTTTGTAATGAGTTAAAATATTCCGAAAGCTTAAGGCTTCCATTGCAGTTGACCTTTAAGGCATGTTGCAGCAAAAAAGTTAATTCACTTTGCACATGTGCAGAGCAACAGGTGGTCGACAACCACGGGGCCGTGTGCATTCCTCCGTTTTCAAACTCCTGGCCCCTGGTATTCTGGGATTTACACTCCCTCCCCCAGGCCCTGACTGACAAGCTAATCGGTGTGCTGGGAAGTGCTGAGCTATTGATTCCACTGTAACAGAACACCACCCTGTCAATGAAACTGCAATGAAATGCTTCAGCAACGAAGAAAGGGAGGCATTCGACTGTTGAGCGACTGGAAGAAATTTGCTTGTAGGTAGTGCGGCAGAAATGAAAAACCTCTCAGGAGCAGGGCCTTGAAAAGCCAGGTTATTAAAAAAGCCACAAAGCTGGAGTCTGGCTGAGTGGAGAAAAATAGTTATGGCTCAGTTAGGCGTATCTAAAAGGAGAAGGGAAGAGGGGGTGCCACTTTCAAAACTGCGTTAATCCCTTGAGTACTTAATTTCTTTTCTTTTATGGCGGCTTGTAGTATAGCAACAAGTATTCAAGCAGTTAATAATTTTAAACAGTTTAGCTTACCTTAGGCAATACATCTTTAGCCTTAATTAAAATTTCATTTTAGTAGGAAAAATATTAAAATGGCATTAAGATCCATCCTCTATGATGGGAAATATATGATAATATGAATATTTTATTGGACAAACTGTTATTAAACAGCTGCAGACATCTTCTCTCTTGAGTTTCACTTCAGTTGTTTGAAACACTGTCACTATTTCTTAATAATGTCCTGAGAGCTTCCTTCTGAAATATTTGAAAGTGTCACATTAATTAGAAACAGAGGCCAAATGCTTATCACATTTTTAATACGTTGAGGGGAGATCCATAAAGCAGATCTGGATCCTGGGAATTTATCGAGATGGTTAGCGTTTCAACAGAAACAGCATTCGTGTAACCCCACGTATTCATGAAAATCCACCAAACAAATTGGTCTTGGTCATCCTGATTAAATATTTCACACTGAAAAAATAAAAATTACAGCTTGCACAGTCACCAAAACTAAAGAAGAAATATAGAAGCTAGAAATGATTTATTTGTAATTCCTAACCTTTTATCTGCCTAGTACGTAGTCGTGTGTGTGTGTGTGTGTGTGTGTGTGTGTGTGTGTGTGTGTGAGAGAGAGAGAGAGAGAGAGAGAGAGAGAGAGAGAGAGAGAGATAGTGAGTGCGTGGGTGTATTCAAGTTTCTCTGGAAGTGTTTAAAGAGCTAAGCAATTGGGTCTCCAAAGTGTGTGGAATTTTAATGATAAAACAAATCTTCAAAGATTACCTCCAACCTAAACCTAGGCAGAAAAATAACCATCAATTTTCATCTGTTTTTCCAACTTTCATCTCTGCATCTAGTGCCAATCACTATGGCATTGAAGTACTCCTTCAAACTAATTAGATTAATTTCAATTTCCATTGTGTGCTAGAAGGACACACTTATCATCTCCCTCCCTGCTGGAGCCAATAATTGATTGGATAGCCACAGGTTTGTAAGATCCTCCTCCTGCCAAGATGAGCGAAGGTCTGGATAGAGGGGTTATTGAGGAAGCATTTTCGAAGCCAGAGTTGTTTATTGTACTTATGACTTTGAGGACAGAGTCTTTTGATCTGTGCCTCCTTTACTCTGCGAAGAGTTGGCTTCTAAATATAGCTAGTGAATATGTGTGCTTCACATCTGAGGCACATGGAGAACAGGGGTGGGCAGAAGTGTGTGTGTGTTGGTGAGAGGGGAAGGGACATGTAACCTACAGTAAAGAGGTGGGTTTGGGTGCCGATTCTGCTACTAACCATCTGGTGCCTTGGGAAATGTGCTTACCCTCAAAGGGACCCAATTTTCTGATCTATAAAATGGAGAGGGAAGATTTATTCAATAAGTATTTATTGAGCATATCCTCCATGGAGCGTGCATACTGTGGTACGTGCTGAAGATTCACAAGTGAGAAAAAAGAGGTGGCCCGAGTCTTGAGCTGAGATGTGATCATCACATGGCCAGACAGAGCAAAGGGAACGTGCAGGGGAGGCGGGCTGGCAGGTGCATACGTTTGGAGCATGGAGACCGAGAGGAGAAGGCAAGCTTGGCATGGGATAAGGTTGCAGAGGGGAGGCGTATGGTATGGGGATGGGGCATGATCATCTGTGAGTTGGAAAAAGATTTGTGGAGAACCTGGTGAAGACCAAGGGTAAAAGTGGGGCCGGCAGGGGCCAGCTATGACAGCAGACCAGTCAAGAGATGACAGTTACCTGAATGAGAGCCATCAAGGGGGCTGGGCCGAAGGGAGCAGAATGAAGAGATATGGAAGAGGCACTATTGACAGTACATGGTGATGAGTTGGGTTTAACATTACAGAGCGTGTCCCTCGGTTTCTGGTTGGAAGGACCCAATAGACGGTGATGTGACTCACAGACTGGGAACACCAGAAAGGGAACAGATTTGTGGGGAATGATCATGAATTTGGTTCAGGACACAAGGGTTTGAGAAGAATTTGATTCGTCGAAGAGGATGATGAGCTGATCCCTAAACTCTCTGTCACCTCTAAACTTCTACTGTTCTCAGAGACAGAACTATTGCAGGGAAACGCATCCAGTCACGTTTGGAAGGTGTCATCAGGTAGCAGAACTATCATCAGCTTTTCTCACAGATGGGGCCCTAACCCCAATTTGTTTGCTGGCTGAGTAACGTCAGTCTACTAAATTTATCTCAACCTCAATATCCTATTACAAATTAGGGCAATGCCACTCCCTTTCATGGTTGAAATGAGTATTGGAGATGAAGTACGCATTTCTAGTTGGACACCAGACACCAGGAAGAGCTAGATTTTTTTTTTAAAAGCCCGATCCAAGATTTCCCGTGATGAGATATTCATCCATATTGTCCTGTGTCAAAATAAACTATATTATTATAGACTGGGGGCCTGTATATAAAATCCACTTAATAAATAATTGTTTGCAGATAACAGTGACTATTGTTTAACGGCCCAGCTGCTAGTTCATCCAAGGATAGGCTGCTCTGTGCGTGGGGCTCAGTGGAGTCAAGTTACAACACAAGGTATTCCAGAGGAAACTCTGTGTGCCTCTGATGAAACTTCCCTTTGGCAGAAGCAGACAAATGAATTATGTGCTCCCACGGGTGCTCAGGAAAGGCAGTTCCTGGATCCTGGCTGTGGTGCCACACATATTCCCTCCCCGCATAGAAGAACATGCATCCCCATTCTTAAGTATTTATACTTAAGGACAGAATGATGGACAATGAGGACAGGATGATGGTGCCATAGGAAGAAACTTTTTCTGTTCTTGTGTGTGTGTGTGTGTGTGTGTGTGTGATCATTCAAAACCTCAGCACGTTAACTAGTGTGACTTAAATACTTCCCAGTCTACTTTACAAGAAATCAAAATCCACCATTTTAGTTACTGCATTAAACTACTTGTTGCCACATCTGTCATGAGACATGAGGGTAAGAGGTGATCTGCCAGAGATAAGTAAAGTTAAGATCAGGATCTCACTTTTAAACTTTTCTTTGAAAAAAATGCAAGGGAATTTTGAAAGGATTGAGGATGCTAGGAAATCTATTTTTCTACTGTTATATGAAGGTGGAATGATTACTTCAGTTCTGCCAAAGGCTTTTCAACTGGTAGCTTTTAATATATAAAGAGGTCTCAGACTGCAAACTCACTGATTCCCTCACCCCCACTCCCACCCCTGCCCCCAACATTGTAAACTACCTGCATTTCAATTCTAATTCGTTACTTTATCCAAATGCCATACAGGTCTTGTTGATTTAAAAATAAACTCTATTTAAAAAGTAACTCTATTTTCATCCAGGCACTTAAAAACTTATTACCTTTCTTTCCCCTCCCCCCTCCCTGAGTGTGTTTACTTGTTAGCAAATTGGATTACTTTCATCAGTTGAAAGAGCTGTGGTCATGAGCATAAAGCTAACCATTGTTATAAATACTTGCATAATATGGCAAAAATTGCAAGGCTTCCAGCAAAAGTTTTTAAAAATAGGAATTAATTTGGAAGATACATTTTTACATCTGCTTACAGGGATTGAAATCTAACTTTGAGTCATCCACCTTTGGAGATGTTAGCATTTTTAAATATTTGGAAAAATGTTGGGAAGAGACAGAGTAGTTTGGTGCAGTGAGGATCATGGGTATTTTCCTTTCAATTTAGCAATGGCTTATTGAGCACTTAAATGATCAATATCCTGGATCTATTAAGATGACCCGATCCTGCCTTCAGAGAGTTTTGCATTTTTTTCCTTCTTTAAAGTGCGGTAAGAATGTGCTTATATGAATAATTGGCAGTTGAAAATCTGCCAGCTTCATTCAATGAGGAAAAATTTAATTTGGCATTGAATCCAAGTTATTTAATGCATGCGAATATGGTTTTCTATATATTTTAAATGATGCCATCAAGCCTATTACAGCCAAGTCATGATTGTGTGTATTACTGAAAAACAAGGAATGAGTGAGTAAATAACTTTGTCAGCCAATCATTTCAACATCCTGCCCTACCAAAAATTTTAAAGGATCCAACTGACTTCCAATTTCCACCTTTATCTGCCTGAAGGGTTGTTAATAACTTTGTGACCACAACCAGCAATGTGGACGGCACGAGAGGGTGGAGGGAAATAAGAATCTATTTCATAATTATTTCCTGAATAAAAATGGGACATAGAGACCTGGGCTGAGAAAGAAATGGACTCTGGTTGGCAACTCAGTCAAGCCTTTTGAGGATTCTGCTCTGACGGAGAATGAGGACATCTGTCAACATTTGGAATTCTCCACTATTTGGGGGAATAACTCCATTTAGGTCCTATACATGTGTTCTATCAGCACCAAGAAGAAAAAGAAACCCTCAAGTTTATGTAGTTACGAACGTTTGCCATTGAGATCTCTCCTATCCTCTTTGCTATAATTACCACTTTCTTGGCTTTCTAAAACACAACTTCTGCTGGGTCTCTTGCTTCCTGGTTGTCTCATTTTTTCCCATAGCTTTGCTAAGCTCGGACATTTATTTGCTCTCATGTATGCACTTCCATTCTTGTTCTGTAATTATTCACCTACTTACCTACTGCTCAAGCTGGTGATGTCTCAAACCACGGCTTATCTACGGCCTTGCTCAGTCAAGAATCTCTTCTCACCAGGAATAGACACAAACGGAAGCCAATTCAACAAAAAGGAGGAAGGAGAAGGAGAAAAAAAGAAGAGACACAGATGGTAGATCTTGGGATAAAAGACTAACGCAGGAGCTGGGGCGAGGAAAGGGGTCAGGAACCAAGGAAGCCTCTCTCTCAGTCCCTCCTTCTCACTGGCTCACTTAATTGCTCGCACTGAAGACTGCCTCCCTCTGAGGATCTGCTTCATTCTCACATCTCAGGGTAGTCTTCTCCCTAATGACAAACTTTTTCTGTTTCTGTGAGTTTTTTTTTTTTTTTTACAACTTTTAAGTCTACCCGTCCTCAGCTCAAGCCAGCTGCAGAGATGAACTGGACTTGCTGGCTCCTAAATCTCATGACTCAACCAACTAAGGCCAGTGGAACAGTATCATGTACATCGCAGACATATCTGATGAGGAGGCCCTCCTCGTGATGGACGGGCTTCTTGACCTGAACATCCATCCCAAAGTTGGCCCTCTCACCTGTCTTCTGGGTCTAAAATATTATATCCACCAAGAGTGGAATTTGCCATCCTTATATCTTGTACAAGGCAATCCTGTCTACCTTTCCCATTTCAACAAAAAGAAAAACAAAATCAGCAAGACAACACCATAATTCCCTTCACTCTCAGGTTCCAGATCTCAGGTAATTGTAGCCCATCCCAATCCAGAATTCCTTGTTGTAATTACTATGTCCCATAAGCCTTTTAAAATGTCATATAGATTTATCCCCACCCCCATTTCCATACCATTATCCTAATCCATGTTTTTTTTCCCTCTTTCTCTGCATTACTAGATTTACTTCCCAGTTACCTCCTTCTTGTTCCCATCTTTTCTTCCATTTAGGTCACTCTTTCAAATGAATAGCTAAAAATTCTGTTACTTCCGTGATACAGGACACTTAGGAATTTACCCTGGAGTTTCATTGCATGAAATCCACCTTCCTTACTCTGCCTTCTAAATTCTTCTTCTGTTCCTTGGCTTTCTGATCCCACTCCTGTGAGCTGAACTCCTGTGCCTGGAGGCCTGGTTCCCTGACACCCCTCGCTCCCTCAGAGGTGTAGGTTTTACTAAGGTGCATCCTTTGCATGGAGTTCTTTTCCCAGTGAAAATGTTTCCTATCATTATGGGCCTTACATTTATGGTATTAATAAAAAAAAGTCTTAGTTTTTACTCAGATAACATTTTTGTCTCCCTTTTTCTGTATTTTCCAGTAAAGTGAAAAACCATCAGCTATACTCCCTAGCTGTACAACTATCAATCATAACTTGTTTAAAAATAGTTACTTTCTAGCTCTTCTCTCTAGAAGCTCCCCATTGAGGTTGCACCTCTGAAATCAGCCACGTCAGCATCACCCTCTTTTGGAGGCAACAAGTCTTTCATGATTATGTGTGAGAAGGTAAAGGAGAGTGGAACTTAAATAGACCAGAACCCTTGAAATATCCCAGAAAGATGCCAGAGGCCCTGCACTAAATCAAGTTGTCTGCAAATAATGGAGAAAAGTGAAGACATTCATTTTTGGATGAAAATTAATTTTAATGTATTTAAAACCACATTTAACAACAATTATTTGTCACTAATGGTGAAATGCTAACTGGACAATTTCTTCTTTATTATAAACTATTTGAAGCTTCATTCAAATAGGGCCTATGGGTCCTTTGCTTACTGTAAGCTTTAGATTAGCCGTGATATCAGAGCTGGCATGACCATGGCAGCTGCTAATGCAACACATGCCTATCATATGCTGTTGACAGGCATTAATAAAAACCTAATTTGAGGAAATTATGAAAAACCTACTCATTATGCAATCTGGTTTATGTTTTGGCATGTGGCAATCATTGGCTTGATAGCCGAGAAACCTTCATTTCCAGAACTTTATGGCCTATGTTTCAATTGCAGACCCAGCCAGAGCCACTCACCTCTCCCATGTGTTTGATCTTCTAATTGCCTCAAGACATATACACAGGGCTGCTTTATGATGCCGCAGGCCTCCGCCTGAGCGTGGTGTGATGTACACTGGAATCTAGCCTTGACGTCAGAAATGGGTACTTGGCTATTACAAGAAACTTAATTCTGACCTGTCTGTCAAGAGCATTCACCTGTAATCTCCCCTCCCCCTCCTCTAACTTGTTCCTTATGGTCCCTTTAGACTTTCTGGTGGCTCTAGTAGAAAATTTCTCCAAGTCTGGGAGAACGATTCCCATTAGTCTTCAGTCTGCACAAAGAACAAGTGCAGTGACCCAAGCATGACTTGTAGATACCATTTGCCTTGACTATAGCTAATAAATAATATGGAAAACACTTGTTTTTTTTTTATTAAAAGAGACTTTCCTATAAATGATATCCTATCAAATTTTGTCAAGCTAGAAAAATGCAGGTCAGAAAGGGTTAGGGAAATTTAACATAATCTGACTCCAGAATCTATGCTTCCCACTCTAACACTGTCTTTTTTAAATATTAAACTTAAAAAAAAAGAGCTGGCAACTTTGCACCTCGTAGAAGAATTGGTTCCTCTCACTGGCCTCCTGACTGACATCATTAACAGCAAAGTGTTACCTTAAGCCAATCAGACAGAATTGTTCTAGAAAAAGGGTTTTCTTCTCCTTTGTCTGCTTTATCTTTTTCTGACTTATCAAAAGCTGCTTTCCTTCCTTCCTTCCTTCCTTCCTTCCTTCCTTCCTTCCTTCCTTCCTTCCTTCCTTCCTTCCCTCCCTCCTAGTTCTCCTCCTCCCTCCCTCATCTTCCTCCTTTCTTTCTCTTGTTATCTGATTCCAATTGCTTTTTTTCTGTCATATGAATTCATTTTTATTTCACTTAGAAGTTTTTAAATCCCAAAGCAGCTAAGTTGAACACGGAAAGCAGATCTTTCTTCATTAATACTACAAGGTGGGAATGATTTGCTTGGCCCTTCAATTCAGCTGTAGGAAATGCAGTCTAATTAAAACTCCGAGAGTTAACTGGAGACCAGTAGCTGGGCTTTCCTTGTATTGACACAGTGAGTGCCTCCCAGTTTGGTGGGGTGTTATCTGCCCCCCAAAGCAAGCGTTTCTGCTTTTCTATTCTCACAAATTTATTGAGCGTTTGCTGATTTGACCCAAGACTCTATTCCTTCTAAAATTGGAGGGGGTGGGGGAAATCCTTCTGGGAGGGCTAATATTTTTTAAACTTCATTTATTTACTGTAATTTATTGAACATACATCATAGCATGTTAGAGACAGATGAGATCATCTCAGTAGACTCTCATTTTTTTAAAAAGTCAAATTTATATAGGTATAATTTACATTTAAAAATGCATTCATTTTAAGTGTATGCTTTGATTCATTGTGATCAATGTAAATAACCAAGATATATAGCATTTCAATTACCCCCAAAATGTCCTTTAGGCACCTTCCTAGAATGTGCCGTAAGTGGTATTATATACCATGTGTTCTTTTGTGTCTGGTATCTTTGACTCAGCATAATTGTCTTGAGATCTGTCGATGCTGTTATAATATGTTTTTCTGTAGTTCATCCCTTTTTACTGCTGAGCCGTATTCCATTATACGGTTGAAGTACAATCTGTTTATCCACTCATTTGTTGATGGACATTTGGGTTGTTTCTGGCAGTCATCAACAGAGCTGCCTAGAACATTCAGGTACAAGTCTTTGTGTGCACATATGTTTTCACTTCTTTTGGATAAATACCTAGGATTAGAATTGCAGGGTTACATGGAAAATACAGGTTTCACTTTCTAGGATACTGCCATCTCTTTTCCAAGTGCTTTTATCATTTTAAACAACAATTCCATTTGTACTACATCCTTGCAAACACTTGCTATTCTCAGTATTTTTAAAATTTTAACTGTTCTAGTGTGTGAGTAGTGGCATCTCTTTATGGTTTTAATTTGCATTTTCCAGATGACTACTGATGTTGAATATCTTTTTATGTGCTCTTATGAAGTATCTGTTTAAATGTTTTGCTGATTTTTAAATTGGATTGCCTTTTTTATTATCGAATCATAAGAGAGTTTTTTTTAATGTAAATTTTGGATACATGTTCTTTGTCATATATGTGCATGTTAAATATTTTTTCCAAGTATTTAATAGCACCAGGCATCATCATGATTTTCAAAAATTTCACACTTTTGAAAAAAATTACTTTGGAGCTTTAACTAGAAACGATTAAATTTATCAACGAACTTGAGAGAAGGTAGAACAGGTTTATAATATTGTCTTCCCTTCCAGTTGATTGGTATAACTTTTCTTTTATTAAACTCTTAGGTTTTAAGTAAGATTTTATGTTTTTAATGTAGTTGTTAATATTTTTGTTAATGCTTCAATATTTATTTTAATATTTATTATAATGTAATTGAGATTTTTTTCCACTGTATTATCTATTATATTGGAAAATCTTTCATTTTTGAATATTTATTGCATTGTTTGGGACAGATTAAGTTATTTTTCAGTAACAACTCCCAAGTGTTACTGGTTTTAACATAGTAAACTTGTATTTCTTCATCACGTAAAGGCAACTCTCTGCAGGTTTGGGCAACTCTCTGGGGAAGTTACTTTCCATGCATCAACTCAGTGATCTAGGCTGCATCTATCTTGGTTTGCTCTCTCAAATGTATGAGTTGGCTAGCTGTGGGCTAGTTTAGGACAGCTTTGTCTAGGACAACTGGTATCTCTTCCATGTGATCTCTAAGCCCTGAGCTTATTTATTCGATGAAGAAAAGTTTCAAGAGAAAGAGTATTAAGTGTGCAAAGGCTTCTTGAGGACTAGATTTGGACTGGAACCTTGTTCGTTCCTGTGTATTCCAGCCTTGTGACTCACAAGACCAGCTGAGATTCAACTAGTGGTGTAAAAACCTGAAAGAATAGCTAAACTACAAGTGGTAGTTACTTTTGGGTTTAGGGTCATTTTCATTTTTTTTTTTTTTTTGCTAATATTAATTCTATAAATTGTGTACCTTGAACTTTACAATTACAATTAGAAAAACTATATTTTAAAATATCTTCATTATTTAGGAAATATATATATTAGTATAAAATAAAGTATTCATTCATTCATAGCCTGAGTATCAGCTGAGGTGACACTCTGGTTGGAGAGTTTAGCAAAAACTGACTTGAACCCCCTTTCCTAAGATGATGCATACAATTTGCATAAATTGGCCTTTCTTGAGATTTTTGGGAATTTTCAGGTGACTGGGGCTTTTTCAACCTATCCCTCATCCCTTTCCAATTTCCTTTCTTTTCTCACAGTTTTAACAGTAGGCTTTTGGGAATGTACACATGTTATTGAAACTTTAAGATTGATCAGGGGTGATGTGAGAAATGACATCCCTACCTCACCCCCAAAATGACTTAAATTGTTAGATGTATTTGTCAGCAGAGGCCCTTCTCCCCCCTCTACCGGCCCTGGCTCACGTTCCCACAGGCGCCCACCCTGCGGCCAGCTCACTCAACCTCTCCAACCCTCCCCAGGCTCCTTACATCTTGGTCCTTTGCATGCTGCTCCCAATTCCAAAAAGTCTTGATTTTTTTCTCATGTAACCAGCATGGCTAATGTTTTGTTTTTGTTTTTTGGTTCCTTTTCATGTGTCTTTAGGGGGAATTCACC
Organism: Indri indri; assembly: GCA_004363605.1. Lineage (NCBI taxonomy): Eukaryota > Metazoa > Chordata > Mammalia > Primates > Indriidae > Indri > Indri indri. The sequence continues at coordinate 12,995 of RJWJ010006535.1, read as the reverse complement.
CTTTTAGCCCAAAACATATCAATGAAGCACTTTGCTTTAAATATAAAGAAACGGGAAGATTGATTTCAGAAAGAAGTATGTGGTATTATTCCCTAAGGATAGAAATACTGGCAGTCATTATAGTTTAAAATCATCAAAAAATCCTTGACACGTGCATTTAATTGGCAAATATTTTTTAAGCATCTACTATCTTCCAGGCAATATGCTTAGCCCTAGGAATTCAAAAGTGAGTGTATTCCTGCCTGTATGGAGCTCGTCTACTAATACTGTCTCATTTTCTGAAGATATTGGGAGAATGAAGTATTGCTCTAAATGCCCGACTTATAGAGAATCTTTCCTCAAAGTTTTTATGTTACTTTTTTTAAAAAAAGTATATACACCAATCTTCATAAGACATAGTAGTTAGTGGAATCTGAAATGAAGGTAAAAAAACAATAGTGACAAATGTTTGCAAAGCTGTCAGGGAAGAAAACAATCCACCAAGCAACAATTGCTACCCACACTCTTACCACTGGGCAACAGCGTCCTAGAGGCTGTAGGAGGAGCCTAAAACATACTTCCTGGACTTCAAATATCTCCCTGCCAATCAGGGAAGTCAGAATGTATCCATAGGAAGAAATGAGGGAATGTTTACATACGAAATACTTGATTCCAACTATAATTCCAATGGCCACATTGATGGAGAGAAGTTCCTGTTGGTCAAAATGTCCCAAAGAAACTTCGCAAAAGAAATACATCTTGATTCACTTATCAAAAGCATTATCAGTGTCAAAAGCATTCTGGTCTACCCAGAACTGGGCTTCAAATTGGGTCAACTTGTAGATGAATAAGCTGGATCTTACTTGTGGTCGAGACTAAACTGACCTGTAAATCATACAAAAATTGATTGATTTTTAATTTTATTCCTTCTTTCTGACATGTATCAATCTCTCATGCCTTTATCCCTTTTCAATGCTGTTATCTCTATATAAACCAAGAGAAGACACCTAATTGCAATCCATTACAAAGATTTTTAATAAGTTAATAAAAATCTACAAATTCCCTTATGGGAGACATTCCACCTTCAAGAAGGAAAGAAGTTGGGGGTGGTGGGGGAATTCAATAGCCCATTCAGTGCTGAAATGTGAACACTAAGGCTAGTCTTTGGATAAATTCATGCCAGATTTGGCCTGCAGCTCTCGCTGGGCAGTTCCCAGATGAGAGCAGGCCTTTAGCCTGTGGTGAAGAAGCACGGAATAATGCCTCTTTGAATTGGTTTCAAAATAGTGCTGCAACATAGACTGACAACTTCGGATGCCAAATTGCAAGAACAACACATAATGGCAGTCTGTTAAAGTACCCATATTACCACTAAAGGATATGGTTAGCAACATAAATTAAAAACCACGAACAGAAACCAGAGTAAACTGGCATCAGATGATCAGCCTAACAGTAAGAAACCAGAATTTTTATCAAGCTAAGTATACATAAAATTTAAAAAATAATAAAAATAAGTAAATAGTTGGTATATAACTTGCAATTATGTATAGCTTTCCTATACCAAGTTTGAATCAATATAGCATGTTAGTAACCAAATGAAATAGATCACTAAAAATGTACCCATTTTACTTTGTTATAGTATGTAAAGTAGACCTTGGCATAGTTGGATGTAACTTTTAAGAATACAATCAGTTCTGAGCAAATCCAAAAGACGGTAGCAGGTAACAGTTAGAATTTGTACGGAGTTTTGTATTTCCAAGCAGTACTACTACGCGTATGCGTGGGAACAAGGCATTTATGCAGTTGAGTCGTCTCTACCTCGCAATGAGGTTTCTTTGTGAAAAATGGCCATCCAGGGGTAATGGAGTGTATGAATAATTAAAAACGATGGCCAGCCTGTGGTTTGAGGCCATGTGCATAAGAAATATATGCCTGTCCTCCTGCCTCCTGTGCTTAACCCCCAAACTGATGTTTGATTGCACTTCAGTGTCTGTACAAGTGTGCTACTGAGAGGCAGGTGTTGACCATCTCGGACACTCAGTATTAGTTTGCTGGGGCTGCCATAACAAAGTAGCACAGATGGGGGTGGCTTAAGCAACAGAAATTCGATTTCTCACAATTCTGGAGGCTCAGAGTCCAAGATCAAGGCACCAGCAAGGTTGGTTTCTTCTGAGGCCTCTGTCCTTGGCCCTTCTCTGTCTCCACCTGGTCCTCCCTCTGTGCGGATGTGTTCCAATCTTCTCTTCACACAAAGACATCAGCCCCATTGGGTAAGGGCCCACACTAATGATGAACTTAATTACCTTTTTACAAACACTATCCAAATACAGTCACATTCTGAGCTACTGGGGGTCAGGACTTCAACATATGAATTTTTGGGGTGATACAATTCAGTCTGTAGCCCTGTCTTTTCCAGTCTGTGCTTCCTTCTTCCTCATACACTTAACACCACCTGAACATCCATGTGAGTTGGCATGACTGTTTGGTGGTTCTGTCTACTTCCTCCATTGGAATAGAAGCTCCCTGAGACAGAGCTACCTGGACGGTCAGGACCCTGACGGCATTGCAGCAGGAAGACCGTGGCGTGGCTCACAGTGAGCACTCACATGCTTGTTGAATCAATGGCTTCGGGTTGACTTATGTTTCAGGAGAGAGCCGGATGCTTAAACAAGCGAGAAATGCTAGCAAATGCAGGCAAGTGTGAAAGTCTTGGGGCATATTCTTTATAACTTCGAAAGGCTTATTTTAAAGCAAAGAACCTGCACTATGCTAAAGAAAAGTTTCACAGTTGGTGTTGGAAAACTTTGCGGGAGCTTGCCTACAAGGACTATTCCATTTTACTGTGAATATAGCCCTAATTGTTTGGTATTAAAATATCTTAAAAACAAAACGATGGTACAATTAGATGAGTTTTTAAAAATGCCACGTTCTTACCTGGCAAAAAAAAATGAAAGGAAAGGAAAGAAAATAAAAATAAAAGAAATATCCTGACATTGCTTTTAAAATGTTGCTTGACCTGAAACCCCAACATCTGGGTACCACGACCATGGGCTTACCTTCTGTCATCAGTTAAAAAACGTTCATATATCCTTCCCAGGCTTCTCTTGCAATGAGTTTTGGAATGTGGGAATTAATTTAATTTCTCTTTTTTATGCCCCAAACTGGGGAAAAATCCACAAAGGAAACATAAACATGCACACAGACATATCTTTTGTAAATCTGTTGTTCTGCCTTGTTTTACATAAAGGTTTCAGAATGAAAAGATGGCTCTTTTAGGGAGAATTTAATGACAGAATGTAATTCATGTCTAGAGACCCCGAAGAATAACAGGGGTGCACTGATCACATCGTGTGTCTGCTGTCACCCTCGATTTTCTCAGGAAATGGTTCTCCAACTTGAGTGTGTATCAGATTCACATAGATTGCAGGTCTTCACTCCTAGAGTTTCCGATCCAGTACCTGTAAGGGTAGGTTCAAGAATTTGCATTTCTAACTTTCTAGGTGAAAGTGATACTTATATTTTCTGGGGACCTCACTTTAAGAACCTCTGCCCTAAGAGATCATGATGGCATTGGGGTGATGGTAATTGGCTTATTTGAAGAAAATTTCTCAAAGGTGATCCCGATTGGGACCAAGAAGGTGCATGGAAAAAATGAGTAACAATTACACTAAGCCTCACTTTCTACCCTGCCAACATTTCTGAGAGTTCTTGCTTTAGAAGGAAGTCCTGTTAGGCTAAACTACCTCCATTGCTAATTAGATTGGGGAAAGAGAGGACAACTAGATAGATATTTAATCTAAAAATAATACATCATAGTTTCATTTTCATAGGGTGAATACTTGCTCTGTTAAGTATTTTTAAATTACAACAAATACTACATGAGTATCCAAAAAAAATTAGAATACTACAGAAGCATTTAGAGTAACACAGCAAAATTCTTTCTCACTGCCCAGTTGATGCAAATTCATGCTTGACCCTCCACCCAGGTTACTTTGTTGTTGTTTTGCTTCAAAAGTTTTGGCATCAGTGGATATCTCTCAAAGTGTAGAAAATAAAACCTGAATCTGGTGAATCAATTTGTTTTCTTTACAAAGCAAGGTGCTGGCGGGAGGGTGTTGATGCTGTAGTGATGCTCTAGTGATCATGGCCTCTTTGTCTGGACATGGGATGAGAGGCACATTTGCCAGTGAACAAATGATCCAGGACCCTCACCTGCGTGGCACCTTGCAAGACCAGGGAGAAGCCCAAATAATGCATTCATATGGTCTCAGGCTTTTGTAAACTTTGTAAAACTGTAGATATTTTTGTGAATTTTTCATAAAGCCCATCCCCCTTTCCCCTAAATTATAGAAGCTTCAGGTTCCATCTGGATAAAATTCTGGTCACTCATAAATAAAATAAACTTGAAGGGGGAAAAAAAATCACAATGTCTTTCACTCTAAATAGTATGCTCCTTTCGGTTTATCATGAAAAAGCTCCTTTAATTTTGTGAATGAAAATGAAATGAAACAAAACCAAAACTGGAAACAATTTTGTTGGAAGGCGTTTTATTTTGTCATGATTCATCTTTAATAGATCTATTTAGTATCGACTGAGAGATCAACTTAATGAAGAGATTTGTGTCTCTTGGCTTTTAATTTAATAATTCAAGGCTACTAGTGAATTCACAGATCAAACATGTCAGCCTTAACTGGTCACTTGCCTCTGCATTTTAGAGGTTGCTTAATCATTTGAGGGTAGTTACATTGTTGCTGTTAATATAAATTTCATGACGTTTTTCTTTGATACCTGTTCAAATGTACATTTCAAGGTATCCCTCATTTGCTCTCAGTCTGTCTGGTCTTTCAGTCCAATGATAGTAACTAGCATATTGTTTACTACTCTGAACCTCAGAGTCTCATCTGTAAATACAGAGGTGGAGAATGGTAACTTCTTACCACTACCTACCTCTGAGATTAATGAATTGAGTACATTAAACCCAATGTCTGGCAAATGCTGAGGTCTTCATAAATACTAGTTAATTCTACACAAAGGAATAGAAAACTGGAAACTATTCAGAGAATTTTGATTTTGATAAATCAGGCCAAATATGTGCCCTCTCCCAATTATTTGCTGAATCAGGAAAAAATGCATTCATTTTTTGTATTGTTTTGAATATTTGATCAACTGCACCCAGATATAAAATACTGAATAGCGAATGATGCAAGTCTTTATATAATGCCCATACCTGTCAATTTAAAAAAAAAAATCAGACCATAGCATATTGCTAATGCTAAAAACTAAAATATCGGTCTTATAAATGACAATCACATGGCAAAATTGTTCATTGGTTGTCATGTCTGGTTGACACAGATTATCATTGAACTCTTTGGAGTATAAGGATTGATATCAGAACCATATATGGGTAAAAATAATGTTGCTGACTCTGGTATGCACTGCTAGTTTTTCCTTGCTATTCATTCTTTACTTTTGACTTCTGTACAGAACCCTTAAATTTTGGCCAGACTTAAGGGCTGTGTGGTCCTTCAGCTAAATGTGGCCACGTGACAAACTTCTGGCCAATGAGATGAAAGTAAAGGTGATTCAGGCAACTCCTGAGAGTATTCTTAGAGCGGAGACTGGGGGGTACCGTGATCTTCCTTGACTTTTTCTCTACTCATCTGTTTAAAATGAATACATCGTGGATAAAAATGGAACAGCTATCCTGGATAATGAGGTGACTTTTAGAACGGAAGTCAAGTCTAATAAAGCAAAAAGGTAGAAAGAGTGTGAATTCTTCTGAACTTTGTGGAAGAAGATCACCACAGTCCCTTGATTTACCTAAAATGGCAGAGATTAATTGCTTACTTTCATCACTGTTACCTGGAATTTTACTGTTATTCACAATGCTATCCAGTCCTAACACACTGGTCACATTGCAGATGGATCTGGAGGTCAAGTATGCACATAACCTTACAGGGAATTCCTTGCCACTATTGGAAAAATACGAGATTCTTGAAAAGGTGTATTTCCTTCTTACTTTAATTGCTCATTGTTTAGAACATTAAAAAAAATGGTTACAAAAACAGGAAAATTCTCCACATTATTTGTGCGTTAGTAATAGTATTTTTACTGAAGGGTGTTTATATGAACACCGGAATACGTATAAGACCAATACATACAAAAATTTAGGGGTGTATGAGAAAAAGTGATAAAGTTAAAAAAAAAAAAAAGAATCCAACTCCAGCAATCTTGTATTTATAATTTACATTTTTGTAAGCCATCTCAAGTCCTTTGGGAAAGAAATAGGGCATAAAGAACAAATTAACATAAAAGTTATAACAAAAATCTTTTTAGAATACAAGGTAGACACAGCTTCTAATTGGCTTTGGCCAGATTATCCATGCGAATGTTTTTCATTAACTGATGAGAAGGCGGTGTTTTTGTGCATGTGATGATAAAGCTTCTGTAGCTACCAGCACAAACAAAACTCCCTCTACCTGTTTAGCCCTTGTCTTTTCTTTGATAAGGTTGTGCCAATTTATTTATTTAATTCTTTAAGTTTTTGAAATTTAATTAATTAATTATTTTTAGAGATGGGGTCTTGCTATGTTGCCTCTGCTGGAGTACAGTGGCTATTCACAAATCCAATTGTAGCCTCCTACAGCCTGGAACTTCTGGGCTCAAGGCATTCCCCCGCCTCAGCCTCCCGAGTAGCTGGGACTACAGGCGTATACCATCACACTTGGCAGGTTGTGCCAATTCAAATGTTAGCTTTGTGAGGTGGGCAGCAGGCATTGGCCAGAGCACAAGCTGAGAGCCCCAGTTCATCCCATGCTAACAACTCAGCAGCCATCATGTGGTAACCTTTGGAGTTCACAGCTCAGGAAAAGATCTGTACCCAAATGTTCACACACACACACACGCACAAAACACACACACAGCACACGCACATATTCACAAGCATGTTTTAAGAAATGAGGACAAGAGACCTGATCTATTCTAAAACTTTAAATCCTTGATTAAATGCATTTACATATGAATATAAAAAGTAGACAATATCAAGTACAGAATATCCATAACAAGAGAGTGAGAAGACAAGCCATAGGCCCAAAGAAGATATTTGTTAAAGACACACGTGATAAGACTGCCATCCAAAATTATGCAGAGAACTCTTGAAACTCAACAATAAGAAAACAAACAACCTGAACAAAAAACGAGCCAAAGATCTTAACAGACACCTTACCAAAGAAGATATACAGATAGCAAGTGAATACTAAATGATGCTCCACATCAAATTTTATTAGGGAAATGCAAATTAAAGCAAGATACCACTACACATCTATTAGAATGAGCAAAATCCAGAACCCTGACAACACCAAGGGGATGTAGAGCAACAGAAACTCTCACTCATTGCTTGTGGAAACACAAAATGGTACAGCCCGTTTGGAAGACAGTTTGGCAGTTTCTTCAACACTAAACATATTCTTACCACATAATCCAGCAATCATGCTCATTGGTATTTACCCAAATGACTTGTAAACTTATGTCCACAAAAACCTGAACAAAGATGTTTATATTAATAGCAGCTTTATTCATAATTGTCAAAACTTGGAATCAACCAAGATGTCTTTCAGTAAATGAATGGATAAATAAACTGTGATATATTCAGACAATAGAATATTATTTAGCACTCAAAAGAAATGAGCTATCAAGTCATGAGAAAACATGGAGGAAGCTTAAATGCACATTACTAAGTGAAAGAAGCCAGTCTGAAAAGTCTACATAACGCATAATTCCAATTATTTGACATTCTGGAAAAGGAGAAATAAGGAGACAGAAAAAGGATCAGGGGTTTGGGGATGGAGGGAGGGATGAATAAGTGGAGCACAGACAATTTTTAGGACAGTGAAAATACTCTGTATGATACTATAATGATGGATGCATTTCATTATACATTTGTCAAAACCCATAGAATGTACAACACTAAGAATGAACCGTAATGCAAACTACGGACTTTGGGGGATAATGATGCATCAATGTAGGTTCATCAATTGTAACAAATGTACCACTCTGGTGGGGGATGTTGGTAATGGGGTATATGGGATGCCTTATACCCATATGAGAAATACATTGGATACCTCTGTACTTTCCTTTCAATTTTTCTGTGAATCTGAAACTATTTTAAAAAATTCTTTTTTTAAAAAAGTAGCCATTTTACAGCATAGACTAAAAATGCATAAGCAACTATGATATAATTCTATGGATACACATCATATGGAAATGTTACTTGGCTGGGCCTGAAAAAAGCAATGTAAAATGAAATAAAGAAAAACAAAACTCCTAATCAGTTTATCATCCTGAGGATTTTTCATTTAGCCAAACTTACTGTAGAGATAATAAAAGATGTAAGAAAAAACCAAACCCAAAAAATAAGAAAGAAAGAAAAGGGGAAGAAAGAAAGTCAGTTAAGTGGAATTTAAGTTGTCAGGCTACAGTGTAGAACTCCATTACCATATCTTTTTTTCATTTTTTTTAATAGTATTCTCTGAAAAGCACTAGATGTAATAAAGTCAATTTAAAATTTGTTCTACCAATCTTTTGCATCTGTAATTTTCCCATTAAACGTAAATGCCCATGAGGCAAGCTATTTGCATTACATTGCATTTGCAGTCTTTAAAACAAACTATAAATCCCCTCCTTGTTTCATGTGATTGATGCTGTGTGTATAAATACCACCATAAACCTCAAAGGGGGCTAACAGTGACAGTAAATTAAAGTTTTCAAGTCTGGCAGCATCTCAGCACTCCAGCCCTTGATCTTAAGCAGCGTTGTTAACCCCCGCCTCATTGCCCTCCTGAACCTTTTTTTTTCTTCTTTCCCGCTCTGCCCCCATTCTGATTTCCTTGGGAAACACCTTCCTGGCCATGCAAGTCACACCAGGGCAGGGATAGGCAGTTAATTAAATTGAGGCTGTGACTGCTTGCTGGAGAGCTGAAGGCCCTGACTTGCAGCCCTCCAGTACTTGACAGCAAGAATCTGGGGGCCCCCTCCCTCTGTAAACGATGGGCAGCCACAGAGATACTGATTAACTGGTCCAAACCCCATGATTAGCTGCTTTCATGACAATTGTCTTCTGCTCAGAGACCTTCCTATCAGGAGCAGGAGAAGGAGACGCAAGTAGTTGATGGAGAAAAGATACAGGGGAAAAGGAGGAAAGAAAGATTTCTAGCTATATTTTCCAATTTCCAGTTATTAAATCACCTCTCTACCCTCAGTATTTTACTCTCCGTTTTAACACTGCATAACGAATATCATTACCTTTTATTAAAACTTAGAGCAGGACAAAGAGGAGTCTCTCCCTATATAGACGGCTTACTTGAAACATAAACAAAGCTGATGCCTCTCTGGAACTTCAGAGCACCCTGTAGTCTCAGTAATTAATTGATGAGTACAGCTGGTAAATTCTTTCTTGTCTCTATCTTCCTGCAGTGGGATTGGATTTGGAGAAAACACAAAACGGTGATGGTGGAGAAGTCATAAACATGGACTCACTGGCTCTGTTTGCCTCTCATCTCAGTATGAGGCGATCCTTCTCTAAACATGCACCTGCAGATTCCTTGACCGACCTCATGTGATTGTTCCCAAAATTGCAATAAGGCTAATTGATTCAGGGTGCATTGGGGTTTCTCGATGTTATCTCAAATGTCCCCCATAATTTTTTTTGTATTTTCCCCAGAATAAAAGGAAAATAATTGTAAAATCCCATGTTAATTTTTTTTCTAGCTGTATGTTTCATATATGACTTCAAAATAGAAATGTAAATTAACAGAATCTCACAGCTCATATATACCAAATTCTTGGGGGAATGGCAAATCTTCACGGATGGGTAAATTATCCCTCCAGAAGGGAAAAGAGAGACACAGAGGAAAAGCAACTGGGAGGGGGGAAGGAAAGACAGAGGCAGAGAGGTGAAGGCAATGAGAGGATGAAGCTAATTAATTAATTTAGGCTATTAATCTAGAAGAAATGTCCTTTGATGATCTCAGAATCAGTGGTATATCCCAAGCGAATATTGACAGGGACATTGAAATATGTTTGGAAAAGAATACGTATATGTTTTTTTCATTTCTTCTAGGATCTTTTAATAATTGAGGTGGAAGAATGCAAGAGATAGCAATGCTATGAACAAAATATGCCCAAGATAGATTTCTCAAGACTTCTTTTGTCTCTTTCTTCTGAATGACAGAGCTGCCCATGCATGCAACCTGCTTATTCTGTTGCCCAGATGTGCTCTTCTGCAGCACTGAAATCCCCACGGTAAGCTCGTGGCAGTCCATGAATTCTTCTCCTTGTGCTTCTTCTTTAGCAAGAGTCTTTCATTCAAAATTGTAACAAAAATGAAAACTAATGATGACTTGGTTATAGATACAAAACTTATTAACATTTCTGCAAAAGACTCTTGAACACATTTAAAGCCAAGTAAAGGACTGCCGAGGAAGTGGAATGAAACAGCCATTTCTTGAGTCTCCACTATGTGCCTGTCACCCTATTTGGAGATTTCACATTTTATAAACCCTCACAATAATTCCACAAGGCAGCCTTATTTTTCTTTGTCAATAAAAATGGGGACAATAATGTCTAAGATATTTGTTTGAGGTCCCCAAAATAAGAGGCGATGTTTTCTGGGGCTAACCTTTTTCTTTCTCTTCAAAATTTCTAATTGAGCCTATTCGGAAATACAGAATATGAAATCTTTAATCAGATCCTTTAGGAGATAGACATAGACACCAGTATCTTCCAGCGAACAACCAGCCCATCTGTTTTTGAAGCTAGTCATACGAGAGTTTGTAATCTGATATGAAGCTTGAGCCATCTTGTTATTGCTTCTTGTTTCTGCTGTTGGAAATAAACAGAATAAGGAGCCCAAACTGTGTGTGTGTGTGTGTGTGTGTGTGTGTGTATGCGTGTGTGTAAGCATAGTGTATAAGAGACCAAGAAACAGAATGTCGTGATAGAATGGGAGGCTAAGGGAAAAGGGCATGTTTTGGAATGGGTGGAATTTGGTGTAATTTTTAGAAACAGGGGAAGCTGACGGCAACATCCTTAAACACACAAAGGTTATTTTCAAGATCATATGATAGCCCTTTACAAAAATAGGCATTCCCCACTCTGTACCTACCTTATCCTAATTTAAAGGTCCCCAACATAGATATCCCACCAAGGTTCTCCATTCCAGAACTTTCCTCCTTTTCATTCTCATTCTCAACTCAGAAATCAAAACTTATCTATCCTGTGCCACCTTTCCTTGAAGGACTATTCTATGCTAAATAACATGATAAACTGATACTCACTCTAGGGTTTTGAAGAAATAACCCCCTCAGATGTGTATGTATTTGATCGGGAGAATTTAATGCCATAAACCAGAGCAAAGACCAATGATGGAAGGTGCGCCATCCACACTGAACAGCCTTCATAACAATTTAATGTCACTGCAATGAAGGGATGTGATGGTAAGAGGTATGATCTCAAAGGAAATAGGAGCACTGCCTTGTGGGGAAGGTTCTTGTACATGTGTTCACTGCTCCTGAGGCTTCCTGATTCCTGTGACTCCTGCTCGTTGGGGACCTGCAGACATGTAAACTGTGAGTGTGAATCTTGAATGAGTCTTTGGTGACCTTAAATGCTAAACCTTAGGCACTGGCAATTTAGGTTCTAATAGCCACCAAATCAACCAATATCCCTTGATGATTACTTACCTTTAATTCAAACACATAGAAGGGGGATTATCTTTAAAAAGATTACAATGTTGAATGAGGTATAATCCCTGCCCTTAAAGAAAGTATAGTCCATTACTATTTAATGTAAAACAAAACGTGATAGGTGCTTTGGAAGTAGCATAAAATGTGATGTGAATTCTGGGGCAAGAGAGATGGTTTCCACCGTAGACATCAGAGGACCATAAAGGGACATTGAGAACTGGAAGGTTTGGTCCTTGACTTCAGAAACTTTCTATCTTATCTAGGGAGACTAGGTGGGGAGGTAAGACTGAAATGTAGAAACACAGGGAAATTTAACCAACTATTATAAATATCTGATGGCAGTGATCAAATTCTAGCTCAAAGGGAAATTCTGAGTGCATGTAGCAGGTCTCCTGCAGTATAACTATTAAGAAATTGATGAGGAGAACCATGACATTGAAGATGTATTTATTTCAGCCAATATTAATTTGTTTGTACCACAGGCCTTTGTTGAGCCCACCATACATCAAAGTGTAAAGGACAAGTGGAATAGAGTAAGGCCCAGAACAGAGCTGAGGGGGGTTGAAAATGCTTCCCAGAGGGGCATTTTTTGCCCAGGGCCTCAGCAAAGGACGGACATGGATTGGGGAAGGGTGTGTTTTCAGGAGAAGGGGATGACCTGGACAAACTGTCGGTGTGGAAAAGAGCAAATGAAGGATGGAAGATGGCAGGTGGGTTGACAGGGCCTAAAAGGATAGTTCCTGACAGAGAATAGAGAGGTGACGGGGCCCTGCAGGTGGGGATGGTGGTTGTTCCCATTTTGGGCCAGAGATTGGCTGCCAACCAGAAGGCCACAAGGCTCACACAGGCTGGTGACTTGAATGAACTGTGGGCGCCAGGTGGGGATTGCAGCAAATGGGGGGAGAGGGTGTGCTTGGTCTAATGAGGCAGTCACACAAGCCATGCCTTTTGTCTACAGGTGGGAATGAAGGTCTGCCATTGCCAGATCTGACTTTTCAAGAAAAACTTAAAATCTTTATTTCTATCTGAGCTTGATTTTTTTTCTTTTCTTTTTTTTTTTTTTTTTTTTTGAGACAGAGTCTCACTCTCTTGCTTGGGGCGAGTGCCGTGGCGTCAGCCTAGCTCACAGCAACCTCAAACTCCTGGGCTCAAGTGATCCTACTGTCTCAGCCTCCCGAGTAGCTGGGACTACAGGCATGTGCCACCATGCCCGGCTAATTTTTTTCTCTATACATTTTTTAGCTGTCCGATTAATTTCTTTCTATTTTTGGTAGA
>RJWJ010006534.1:0-62059 GCA_004363605.1 Indri indri | reverse complement strand
TTCTAAATGCAAATATGCCTCCTTTGGCTTTAATGATTGAGCAAACCTAATTCTTTTGGTGCTTATTGATATAAACCATACAGTTTCTTGATTGTCAACTAGCATTTTAAGAGCTTCCCTAAATTCCACAAATAGAATCTTCAATTTTATTAGTCCTACTTGCCTCAGAGAGTTAAATGAAATAAAAAGGTCTATTTTGTCTTTCTTTCTGGCAACACTAAGATATGAAAATACAATGAAAAGAGGCAAAAAGAAGATACCTCCTCCCCAGTTGCAGAATCAAGGCGGCTATTCATGGTAGACAATGATGAAGACTGAGGTGAGAAGACAAAAACAAGAGGTGTTGAAATTTAGAAGGAAGACTATTGTTACAAATACAATGAGATCTTTTCAGGAGACCACTCACCATTCACAGAATATCACTAAGCTTTTTTTGACAAGTGAACTTTCAGATCAGGTTCAGAAAGTGTCTTTTAAAGTGTCAAAATTCAGATAAAGACATTTCAACCTGTTAAACAAGTGTCTTGGCTTATTGATGTCCATCAATACAGGTTTCACTATTCCAGAGAGCTAGCAAGGAACCAGAAAAGCTCACAGAATTTAAAGCCACTTGGCTCTATCAGTTGATATCCAGAACTCTTCATGTTGGAACTGCTGAGCATAGCAGGTACAAGCTTCCACTATCAATGAATATACATTGAAAGAAAAACAAAAATCTATTTTTTTTTTTTTTTGCAGTATGTAAAACACCAGTGGAAGGTAGTTTAAACAAACAACAAAATAAGAACTGGTCCGGCCATGTAGGTCAAATAAAATTTTTAAAAAAAGAAGAGAAAAGAAAAACAACCTCTATCCTCTGGACTGTAATAGGGTGTCACTTCATCTTTGGTATAAAATAGGCCATCCATAGGCTGAATTTGATCACAACTAGGAAAGACTACAGAAATTGTCAACAATTTCTCTATCTATTGCTTTTTTTGTTTTTTTGCACTTTTTGACCATAAGCTCCTATCTACTTAAGTTTTTTTTTTTAATGCTCTTAATCTAGGTTTTGCAATGTGACAAGCAAAGCTGACTAAAAACTTTGTAAAGCTCATAAAAAAGACTGCAGATAAAAAGCACTAATGCTTTTGCTAGCGATCACGCTTTGTAAATTAAAAAAATCTGCATTCTGCCTCCCCAACACGCATTATTTCTAATGCAGTTGTTTTTAAACCAACATTAATAACTTTACTGTGAAATGTTTTAGCCTTCTAGAATGACTCGTGTCAACACTTAAGACAAAGTTCATGAAAAGTCCCAGCATTTTCCCAATTCTTGCAGTTGCCACGGTTTCTTTTATCAACAAATTTTCTTCGAATGAAGAAAAACATTTTCACTTAAACTGTACAGTTTTTTTTCACCCTAAAAACTCATAGTCTTAAACTTCTGTACCAGTTAAAGCTGGCACAATATTTCAATTCTTTCTTGATTTTTTTTTTTTAACAAGACGTTGACAGCTTGCCTCGAGAGCCTTGACGTCCTTAAAATTAAGGCAATTAAGATTCAAGATAAACCTTACCTAAATATTTCTAAGAAAAAATAAAATAAAAAAAACCAACCCACTAGATTTAAACAAGGGAAAAAGAGAGACAGAGTAGCTTAATTACTGAGGAAGACAATCTGTTTCCATTTCTGTTTGCCCACCTCTTGACATCAGGTTTTCTGTTAAAAAAAAGTCTATCTACACCTTCAGGAAAATTTTGAATTCAAATCTTCTTCCAGATAAAATGTCGACCTTCCATGTTTTGCTTTATAGTTCTTTTTTTTTTTTTTTTTCCTCTTCTGGGATTTTTTTTTTCTTTAATTAAAAAAAATGATGGCAAAAATAAATTGTCAGACCACATGAAGGAACTATTTGCACAGCACATAAAAACTTTGTTTTCATTGGGTAAAGTATAAAATTAAAAAAAAAAGCATTCCATTGACGCCTGTGCAAACTGGAAGCCAACTTCTTGTTCAATGAAGTTTCTCCATTCAAGGCAAAGTTTCAGACGGACATTCTTCATTTCTGTTTACGGTCTGTGAAAACAATTGAATAAGTCTGGTCATTATATCAAAGTAAATTTGAAATCACCTTTTGTGCTCTTTTCCAATGAGGTCTCTTTAAAAGAGTCCAAGCTTTTCATATAACACAGTCACTAAAGAAATTATAAAAGCATATTGCACCTATGAGATTGTCAGATTCTTCCACTTTCACACGAATATATATTTGAGCCAGAGAGTTTGTTTACATTAAAAATCAAGGTTAATGGATCAAGAATTGGATCTATTCTTTTGATTCTAAAGCAATAAATAATAAAAGTGCACCCAAAATATACCCAGAGATGCAATACTCCCCATGAGCCTGGAACCTAGTTCTTAATGCCTGGCTTATGTTGTAGCTCCCCCACAGATTCTTTGAGTAATTCTTCCCTTTCAGAACTACCATGGGATTCATCACCAACTCAGTCAATGCATATGTGATTCTCTACTCTGTACCCAAGATATCTGGCTTGTAGGTTATTTTGTGGTATTCACCAAGTCTGTTCACATAAGCCTTATTGGCCCAGGAAATAAGTAAGATAATTAAGAGGTCAATGAAGTTTTATTCTCTTTTCCTTTTCCCTTTTTCTTCTTTCTTGTTCATTCCTCCCATCAAGATTATAAACTTGTGAGACCAAGGACTATATTTTACTTCTACTTTTTATTCTTTTGGCAGAGTGATATACACATAATAGGTTTTTAACTAGACAAATATCATTTTACTATATGCCACTTTGCTTAGCCTAGTCCAAATAATGACTTCTGCTACTGTCTCAACTACATTGCAGGGTTGAGCTTCTAGTGGGTTGACTTTACTCTTAACTCTCTGCCCCACAAACTAAAATTGTGTTAAATAGTTTCAAAGTTGTGCTGTAGAAAGAAGGACCTTTATACTATCTTAGGTCACATTTAGATGAAGGCCTCTTCCTTCAGGGCACAGGATGACAGAGAAAAGTTATTTGGGTTCTTCTGATGCCCAGTTGCTTAATTTAGTAAATAAGGTTCAGCGTCGCTAGGTATAATTTTACAGGTTGTTTACCACACAAGACGCAGAGCTGAAGGAGTGGGGGCTAAGTTCCAGCCCACCATCTGCTCCCTAAGCAATGTACTCTGGTGCAGAGCTGCATCTAAAATTCACAGAAAAAGCCCTCAACAATGTTTTAAACTGTATAATATTGAGACTGAGACAGCCCCGAAAGTTCTCCTTTTATTAATTTGCAAAAATCCATTATATGAGTGTGCTGTGGCTATTAGGAACCTGATTAACTTGTTTCTAGAAGCATGCAAGGAAAGCTATTAGTCAATGAGTTGAATATTTATTTTTTACCAATCTTTTAAGTCTCTAGAAATACATCATTTTTTTTTCTGTGTTAAATTAGAAAGTGAAATTTCTTCTAAGAAGGAATACAACTACAATTTTTATAGAGCAACAACAATAAGGGAAATTTTGTTATCATAGTAGTAGTCATGGGAACCATGGTTTATATTTTAGCTCACTTTTTCTACCTTTGCAAACTATAGATTTGCTCCATTTATTTCTAAAAATTTATATTGCTATGGAATAAAACTTTTTTTTCTTGGTTTTCTGTTTTTGCTTTTTTTTGGGGGGGGTGGGGATCTGTACTTTGTTTCCCACTGCCTTGTTCCATCCTGTGTATTGTATAGAAAATACTTTAAAAACATCACAAATCTCTGTAACAGATGGTGTCTTACTCAATGGACTATGGTGCAAAGAAGAATCTCACCACTCAGGTGCTGGATACTCAGTGATCTCAGAGGCATCAGTATTTATGGGCTTGGCTGGAGCTACTTTTAGGTTTTATAACCTTACACAAATGTTTCCAATAGCCCTCTCCCATAATTTGTTTGGTCCTTAAAATGGCCTCATTGCTACATGAAAACAAACGATGAGAAATACATGGTCGTACATTACATGTTCATGGTCGATAGCTGATATTTGAAGAAAAAAGGTGTTGCTATTTAATAGAATTGAATTCACTCCTGCCCACCTTCTCTGCCCTAGATGAAGGGTGAATGTGCACATTTACATAATGCTTATGGATTGCACTGATATTCATAAAAATAGAAGAGTTCTGAATTTTCAAGTCTAGGATCTTTAGCAACAAGAATATTTTAAGCTGGACAGTAAGATTAGAAATAAAATGGGTTGCACCTTAAAAAGAAGAATTCGTGTGAAAGGGATAATGAGTATGAAAACCATTTGCAAACTGTAAAGCACAGTGCACATAGAATGGATTATTACCCACAATATATGGGATGTATTACAATTCATAGAATATATTATTACTCACAAGCTTAACGTACATCAAGGGCATAATTTGCACATTGTTAACAAACTGCCAATGTATAGGAATTCGGTGTTTACAGCAGTTCAGTTAGCCAGAGAAGAT
This sequence comes from Indri indri, assembly GCA_004363605.1. NCBI lineage: Eukaryota > Metazoa > Chordata > Mammalia > Primates > Indriidae > Indri > Indri indri. The sequence continues at coordinate 57,584 of RJWJ010006534.1, read as the reverse complement.
TTGAATAAAAATAACTTGTAGTACTGGAGTTGAGATTAGGGACTTCTAAGACCAGAGTAAGTGTTGGTAGAATAGGCGTTTCACTGAATTTAAGAATATAGGTCATTTCAAATTCCTCCTCTCCCTCGAAAAACAAAAACACAGAAAAAACCCCATGTGAATACACTGGGAAATAGAAATCCATAATGCTGGAAATCTAGGAGTATTTTTAGAGCTGGAAGAAGTCTTAGAGATTATCAAATGGTGTCATAGTTTCCAGAGTAATTCCTGACAAACTAGCTTCATGTGATGTTATGTAAAAAGAGGGATTTTGTGGTCCAAAGAGAGAAATAAAATCCTAAGTCCCCTAAACAACTGAACAGACCCCCTCTTGGTCAAGGGAACCTCAGAGAAAACGTAAAACCGAGTTCCTGGCCATGACCTCATGGGAAGTCAGACATGCCTCCTTATACTCCCCTCTTTATACCCGCTCCCTCATTTACTGCCATTAGCCTTTCTTCCCCAAGGGTTAAACAGAAACCAGCCCTTTGGAAAGACTTGCTCCACTGCAAATTTCAACCCACAGTCTAATGCTGCTACTCCCTTTCTGCTGTTATGACACAACTGACCAGCATTCCTTCCCGATTAGAGACCACTGACCATGGAATGGTTCTGGTCAGCCTATGGAAGGTATACAATGAGGGTTTACATGTCCTCGGCTTCACCATTTGACATCAGAAGGCCAAAAACTCCACTCTTGGATTATGCTACTGCCACGATTTATTTTTATTATTATTTTTGTTTCAGCATATTACGGGGTACAAATGTTTAGGTCGCGTATATTGCCTTTGCCCCACCTAAGTCAGAGCTTCAAGCCTGTCCATCCCCAAGACGGTGCACACCGCACCCATTAGGTGTGAATACACTCGCCCCCTCCTTCCCCCTCCCACTTGCCTGACACCCAATGCATGTTACTACTAAATGTGCACATAAGTGTTGATCAGTTAATACCAATTTGATGGTGAGTACATGCGGTCCTTATTTTTCTATTCCTGTGATATTTCACTTAGTAGAATGGGCTCCAGCTCTATCCCGGATAATACAAGAGGTGCTAGATCACCATTGTTTTTTGTGGCTGAGTGGAACTCCGTGGTATACATATACCACATTGTATTAATCCACTCATGTATTGATGGGCACTTTGGTTGTTTTCACATCTTTGCAATTGTGAATTGTGCTGCTATAAACATTGCGCAGATGTCTTTTTTAAAGAGTGTCTTTTGTTCCTTTGGGTAGATGCCAAGTAATGGGGTTGCTGGATAAAATAGTAGATCTACTTTCAGCTCTTTGAGATGTCTCCATACAGCTTTCCATAGAGGTTGTACTAATTTGCAGTCCTACCAGCAGTGTATTGGTGTCCCTATCTCTCCACATCCATGTCAACATTTATTGTTTGGGGAATTTTTGATAAAAGTCATTCTCATTGGAGTTAAGTGATATGTCATTTCGAGGTTTTGATTTGCATTTCTCTGAAGATTAGAGATGTTAGGCATTTTTTTCATATGTATTTTAGCCATTAATCTGTCTTCTTTTGAAAAGTTTCTGCTCATGTCCTTTGCCCACTTTTTAATGGGGCTGTTTAACTTTTTCTTGCTTATTTTCCTGAGTTCTATATAAATTCTAGTTATCAGTCCTTTATCAGATGTGTAGCATGCAAATATTTTCTCTCATTCTGTAGGTTGTCTGTTTCCTCTTGTGACAGTTTCTTTGGCTGTGCAGAAGCTTTTTAATTTGATCAGGTCCCATTTATTCATTTTTGTTGTTGCTGTGATTGCCTTTGGGGTCTTCTTCATAAATTCTTTGCCTAGGCCAATGTCTATCAGAGTTTTCCCAACATTTTCTTCTAGAATTCTTATAGTTTCATGCCTAAGGTTTAAGTCCATTATCCACCATGAGTTGATTTTTGTGAGAGGTGAAAGGTGTGGATCCTGTTCCAGTCTTCTACATGTGGCTATCCAGTTTTCCCAGCACCATTTATTGAATAAGGATTCTTTTCCCCAGCATATGTTTTTGTCTGCTTTGTCAAAGATCAGATGGCTATATGAGGATGGTTTTATATCTGGGTTCTCAGTTCTGTCCCATTGGTCTATGTCTCTGTTCTTGTGCCAGTACCATGCTGTTTTAGTTACTATAGCCTTAAAGTATAGCTTGAAGTCTGGTAAATTGATGCCTCTCAATTTGTTCTTTTTGCTTAAGAGTGCTTTTGCTATATGGGGTCTTCTCTGGTTGCATATGAACTGTAGAACTGTTTTTTCTAGTTCTGTGAAAAATGATGTTGGTGTTTTAGTAAGGATTGAATTGAATCTGTAGATCACTTTGAGTAGTACAGATATTTGAACAATTTTTTTTCTGCTGACCCATGAGCATGGTATGGTTTTCCACCTGTTTACATCCTCTGCTATTTTATTCCTCAGTGTTTTGTAGTTCTCCCCGTAGAGGTCTTTCACCTGCTTAGTTAAATATATTCCTAGGTATTTTGTTTTTTTTGTTGGTATCCTGAAGGGTATTGAGTCTTTGATTTGGTTCTCAGTTTGACTGTTGTTGAATGCCACCATTTTTTAAACATGGGTCCCAGGAAGCTACATGCAACTCAGTTGGGCATGCATATGTTTCTCCTTTCATAAATATTCATGACTCCTCCTACAGCTTGTTACAGATAGATAGATAGATAGATAGATAGATACAGATATAGATATATGCACATTTGGCCACCCTGCTCAGCATAAATTCCTGTTCCTTTACCATTCCCTGGAAGTGCTTGCTCTTGGCTTCTGGACCAAGGCTATGTTCCCGAGCCTGAAAGTTGTCCAGCCTGCAGGCTGCAACCCTTTATGAGAAATAAAATTCTCCTTTCCAAATTTATGAACCTTATCATTCTTCGGCTGACAAAAGTGTGGGAAAAATTGCACACTACATTTCCATTTCTAAATTACCCACAGGTAAACCAAATAAGTGGTTAGGGCACCAACAAAGGATGCCCATATATTTTAAAATATTTTTAAAATAATGTAATGTTTTACATTAGTATCGAAATAATCAATTTGTAGATAATCAAAATTTTGTTAGACTTTTTAAGTAATTTAATGTCCTTTTTAAAAAAGGTCTCTTGGAATTCCATAGGAGGAAGGCAACACATACCCTAATCTTTCAGGAAGTAAAACATTTGAAGTATATTTCTGGCTCTCTAGGAGGTCACATCCATTAGTATTTCAATGGCTTTGAAAAAAATTGCAAGAAAAACATTTCACTCAGTTTAAAGCAATGTATCCCAATGTAATTTGACTAGGAAGTGCTTCCCTTCCATCCTACCCCAACACCAGGGCACTGCAGTAAATCCGCCATCAGCACTAGAGACCTAATTTACACTCTTTAGAGAATACTGGTCTCTAATCCTCTCACTTTAAACAGGAGGAACATGAAGCTCCAAAGAGTTGAGTGATAACCAGGAAGTGGCAAAGGTAAAATTTGAACCAAAAACTTCTGATTCTGCATATTAGAATTTAACTTTCCTTGGAGACTTACACATTTCAGATCCTACTTATTTTTAAGATTTCCTACAGAGCACAAAGAGAAATAGATAACTTGGGTGGGAATTGGAATTTCCAAAATAAACCACGGTTATCATTTCCTCCTCCTGCAATAAGAGCCCAGAATCCTTTTGCATTAATATCCTCTTTTGACAATGGGGGGAGGGGGGGCATAAATACAAAATGTGAAGTCCTGTGTTTTAACTCAGAATGTGGAATTTGGAATATTAAAATATTTGATGACATATATCTCAAATATAGTTCCTTAACTCAAAGGCACATTATTTATATTTCTCAAACTTTTCTCCTGCAGCCTTTTGTTGTGATGTCTGTAATTTACTTTACAATATGTTTAGTATTGACATTGTGGTGTTAAATATTTGTGTGATAGGTTAAGCTGCTTTTCAGGAGCACTCAACTGCCCTAATCAAAATTTCATACCCTACAGGAGGTCAGCTAGCATTTAATGAGAAAGGCCAGAGGTTTGTACAAGTACTTAAAGCTATCTGTATCTCAATTAACATAATGATTGTTAGAAATGGGGTACCTGATGAAAGTAATGGCATGTTAATTAGCATAATGATGCTGGAAATGAGCTGCCCTTATGAAATTTGTGGATTGGTTAAATTATTTCAGAGATATTCTCCACCATACAAGGTCAGAACAAATACTCTAAGAATGTGGGGAAATGTGTATCCTATAACTAACTTTAGGATATTTCCTGAGCTTGATCTCAAAATTGGACTGTCACAGAGTTGATTTCTGGTGGCCTCTGTAAGGATAACACAGCCTTACCTCTATAAATAGTCAAATCTAACTGGAGTGAATTTTTCATGTAAGTTATCTTAGATTACTTTAAAAAATGGATCTGAGACTTTATCAAGTGTACAGAGAAAATTGTACAAATTGTTTTGTGCTTGCTTTCTAATGAATGCTTGTTTAATGAATGCCTCTCTAGGTGCTTTTGCATCCCTCAAACTTTTGCCAGTGATGGTTACCTAAGAAACCAGTTTGTGTAACTCAAATGTTCACCTTTATTCCCAGTGTCTTTCTTGAATGGTTTTGAAGAATCTCATGTCTTACCACAACTGGTTCCATGAACAAATTTCAATGACCCCTAATTGTTTTGTTATAACCCTCTCTCTCTTAACTACTTGACCTTTTGAGTCATTTCCCAGATATGATGGATTTTCTGCAAGGCAAAGGAGTTGAGATCCTGAAGGCCCAAGGGCGGACTTCCTGATGCCAGGACTCACCATCCTCCTCAACCTGCCCCAGACCCCTCCTTAAAAAGCCCATGATCTCCATTAGTCAGAGAGACAGATTTGAGGCAGCTTCTCCCATTCTTCTGACAGGAGATCTGTCATATTAAAAAAAAAAAAAATTCCTTTTTTCCTTGGCAATCCTCATCTCAATAATTGGATTTTTGTTCAATGAGCAACTAAACCTAGGCTGAAACCCTTTCAACAACATCATCATGACACAGATTACCTTCCCTTGGATGAAACTGATAAAACTTGGATATGGTCATATGAATTACATCCTTTACAAAATTTCAGGAGAGACTACTATCCATAAATTTTTTTGACTTAGGATATTGTTTTTGATTCATTTGATATTGTGTTGCTGTTGTTGCTATTTTAAGTCAAGTTTCTAGTATTTTGTATTGTGAACTAAAATAAAATCTTAAGCCCCCTCAAAAGACTGAATGAACCCCTGTTGGCCAAGGGGACTTCTTAAAAACCTTAAAACTGAGTTGCCAGCCATGAGGAGAAGGGAAGTCAGGCAAGCCTAGTTATGCCCCCTCTCTTTTGGAGCTATTCTTTGTAACAATAGGAAAATAAATAATTAACAGGCCTAAGGCCATGCAATACAAAGCTTAAAAAGTATGTTCCCTGCTACAACATGCCAGAGATGAAAGTACCCTCGAACATGGACCATTTCAAAACTATAACACGTAAAAACCATTTATATTGCCTTGTGGGCAGTTTTTGAATGTTTTTGAAATCTGGAGAACATTTTAACAGGTCCTGTTTATATTCTTCCCTTTGATATGATACTGTTAATGGAAAAAAAACCCATTAACAACTGCAGGCCATCAATTTACTTAACAGATCACTTGAGTTTCCATAAATGTCTGGTGGCTTGTCTCTGATTAACAGACATCATTACCTTAAATTAAAATATTCCAATACTTTAGACAAAGTTTCATTTTTTTTAACCAATTACAAAGCGAAGAATCTTCAAACCCACCTATAACCTGTAAGACCCCCCCTCCTTTTGAGATGTCTTTCCATTTTGGGCCCAAACAGTGTATTAACATGTGTTTCCCATATTGACTTATGACCTTATGTGTAATTCCTATCTCCATGAATGTATAACACCAAACTGTAACCCAACTACTGTGGGCACATTTTCTCAGGATCTCTTGAGGCCATGTGCTTTGGGTTGTCACACACATTTGGCTCAGAATAAACCTCTTTACATTATTTTCCAGAGTTTGGATTTTTTTCCATTAATTGTATCATATAAAAGTGAAAAACATAAACAGGACCTGTTAAAATTTTCTCCAGATTTCAAGAACATTCAAAAACTGTCCACAAGGCAATATAAGTGGTTTTCACATGTTACACTTTTGAAATGTTCTATGTTTCAGGGTGTTTTCATCTCTGGTATGTTATAGCAGGGAAGATGCCCTGTGGAACATCCTATAGCATATATTCCTGCATGACTGCAAAAGAACATTCCTTCAAATAAGGAAACCCTCATCATAATTTTTACCAGTATGAGGACATGGGATGGATGATTTCCTTCCTTGATATTTATTACTTTTGGAACACACTGGATTATCAACCATAAGAATCCATATATCAAGGCATACGACCATGGTGTAACCAAAATTTTAAATACTTTTAAACGCTTAAAGTTGTATGTGGTCAGACTCAGACTTCCTCAAATATTTCAAGGAATAAAGCTTCTTTGAATTGACTAGTCATAAGAATCATTCAATTCCTTGTCTTTGTGCACAAATCAGGCCCTCCTGGAATTTTAGCTCATCTCCCTCTGTTAATGGCATCCATAATGCCATTATTCTGCTTTGAATTTTAAAGTCTTATTTGCCTTTTTCTCTTCCTTCAGTCTATATCCACTCTACCTCCCTACCTCCACCATTAAAGCTGCTACCATCATACTTCAGATCTTTGCTCCCTTCTGTCTGAACTGCTACAATAATAGGACATTGATTCCCATTGCTTCCAAATTCATTGCCTACTTTAACTGAAAAAGCAGTTGCAGAACAAACAAAATGTGGTCCAAGTACATAGGTATGGCACCTGATATTAAAATCTGGTTTTGTAACAAAGGTAAAGGTCTGAAAAAGGACAAAATGTGTTACAAGTTGTCTCTTTAAACCCCCTCCCCACCCCTTTGGGAATTAAAACCTGAATTCCTGCCTGAGGCCCGTAATCAAAGGGACACAAAAATGTTCTTTGTTCTTTGTTTCCTAGTATCTTAAACCACAGGAGACGGCTCAACAGAATTGTCTGGAGGTCACAAAATCATTTTTACCAGAGATAAGGTCAATCAAAACCACCAACTACAGTCAAACAACAATAACCCAAAGCCACAACATGTGACACTGGTCACATAGTCTTGAGCCCAACATCTGAAAACCACCCTGTAAAAAGCCTTGTATTTCTGCTTAAAGGTAGGATGGCACTCTTTTAAGACACTAGTCTTCCAACCTTCTCTTTTGCCAGCAAATTAATAAACTTCTCTTTCCTTTTCCTCAAATCACTTGTCCTTGTTCTTCATTCTGACTGATTCAGATTTGGTGACAAATACCAAACTTTTGGTAACAAAATTTGGCATCCCTGGGTGGGCCCATTGCTGACCCAGTGGAATGGCACCCCATGACTGCTGCTGGAAGAGGTGGGGAGCAGCCCCAGGTCAAGCCATGGGTCTTCGCCAATAGAAGCATCATCTTTTCTTGGTGAGAGAGTGAAGGACCACCCCAGCAGCTGCCAGAGCCTGTTTAGCTTTGCAAAACTCCCATCTCTCCCTCCCTGAATTAGGCCCGACTTCTTGCAACCTGAACCTCGTTGAGGAAAAGAAAATGGATTTGGGAAGAGTCACCATACCTCAACCCTTTTTATAAGCTCCCTGGTGTGCACACTGAGAATCTTGATTCCACCCATTTGGGGAAGATTGTGAACCTTCCAGCCCTGTAGTAGGGCATTTGTGGTGCCATAGGTGTGGAAGTTATGGTTGAGCAGAGCTAGGGAACATGGGGGATGCATCCCCTTTTGGGTTAGAAGAATTTGGTTCACTTTTGTACGGTTCCCATTTGTTTGGTAGGTGTTGGCATTGAGATTGAGATTGTTTGCTTTGGGCATTCCCTGCATTGCCTACTTGTCAACTTGTGTTTGTTGCTGTTGTTAATGAGTTTTGTTTTATTAATAAAATGGGAGACTTCATTTCTATTCCATCTGATAGTCCCTTGGGGAGAATCTTGGCTGAATGGTCAGCTTATAGGTATAAGCCTATGTCTAAAAAGAGAATGGCATTTTATTGTAATACTGCTTGGCCAATGTATGTGCTGGAGTGTGAGGAGAAATAGCCATTGAATGGAACCATAAATTATCATAGTATCTTACAATTGGAATTATTTTGTCAAAGGTCAGGTAAATTGGACAATATCCTATATTTATAATCTTTCATGTGATTGCATAATAATGGGAAAAAGTTTATGGTACAAAGGAAACCTCCACCGCCAGTGTGTGAGGATAGTCAGAACCCAGGTGATAAAATTGAAGAGGAATTAACCAGGTTGAATATCATGAACCCTTTCAATCCAAACTTGGAAGAACCCACTCCCCCAACACCAGCTCCCCTATACCCACCACTGCCAGGAGAGGGACCCATGGTTAGGGAAGGTGTGACTGGAACTGATTCTTTAGTCCCACACCCACTGGGTTATGATTTGAAAACAGTAATGGTCTTTCCTTCCAAGACCTGGCAGGGAATTCAATTTGGCCAGAAGGCACCCCTAGCCAAGGCAGGGCTATTTCCATTACAGCAATATCTAATAGGGGCTTGAATGCACAAGGATAGCCAGCAGGTTATTATTGGACTTACGCCCTATTTTCCACCTCTGACTCATTGAATTGGAAAAACTCAAACCCAACCTATTGAGACGACCCTCAGAGAATGACAGAATTGTTTACAACCATCTTTGCAATGCACTACCCTCTTAGGTGGACATACAGATCCTACTGAATATACTACTTACTGCAGAGGAGCATAGACTGGTGGTAGACAAGGCCAAGGACAAGGCAAAGCAGCTCCATGGTAAGGATCCTAATCAGACCCGAGACCCCAATGTTGCCATTCCAATGGCAGAAATAAATTGGGACCCTAATGAGTACACAGACAGTGCGAGAATAAATCATTACTGAAAGTATATTCTGGAGGGGAGTACTTAGACAGAAGAGTTTAAACAAGTTCCAAGAATTATAACAAAAAGCTAGTGAAGATCCCTCTGAATTTTTGGAATGCATCTATCAGGCATATCAGAAATATATTGATGCAGATTTAGAGGCCCCTGAAAGTATGCACATGGTTAATATGACATATAGGGTAGAGTGCTCCAGATATAAGGAGGAAACTACAGCATGAAGAAGGGGCAATTGCCATGAATCCATTGCAGCTTGTCGATACTGCCTTTAAAGTATATAATGCTAGAGAAGAACAGAAAGTGAAACCTATGTGTGTTCTGTTAGCTGTACCTACCAAGGGTCCTTTGAGATAGTCAAAAGAAAAGTGTGGAAAAAGCCACCCTAGGTTGAAGTATAATCAGTGTCCTTTTTGTAAAGAGGAAGGACATTGGAAAGAACACTGCCTGAAATTACAAGGGGCTCCAGGTAACAGGAAGCCCCCAGGAAAGCAAATGTTTTCTTGAGTCCAGGACTCAGATGAAAAATGAGGGGGGGTCTGGGACCCCATGCCTCACTAGTGACTCCAATCCAATATCCCCACAGAGCCCTGGGTACAACTGACAGTGGGGACTCATTAGTGGACTTTTTAAGTGACACAGGAGCTACCTTTTCTGTTCTAAACTCTAAACTACCTTCCCTTAACACGAACATGGTGGCAGTGGTCAGGGTAGCTGGTCAGACCCAACGACAACCCATGTGCCAACCCCTTGAGTGCCAACTGGGAGAAAAAAAGTCAAGACAGTTTCTTATATATGCCAGACTGTCCAATTCCTCCCCTAGGCCATGATTTGTTATGCAAGATGAATGCCCAAATAACTTTTTCTCCAGAGAGGCAACAACTCCACCTGCAGGTTTTGCCGAAAAATCCTCTCTGGTTTCAATGTCTACTCTCTGACAAAGAAGAAGAAACAAATTTTATTCCTCCCGAGGTCTGCCAAAGAGTGAGTAAGGCCATATGGGCCAACAGGGATGTGCCGTAACAGCCACACCAATTACCATTCTAATAAAAGAAGCGGACTCATGCCCTCGTAAGAAATAATACCCCCTTAAAAAGAAAGCATTGGCAAGAATTCAACCTATATTGAAAAGATTTCTAGAGCATGGACTAATTCGTCCCTCTCAATCCCCTTATAATATGTCAATTTTACCTGTCAGGAAGCCCCATACCAATGAGTATAGATTCATACAGGATCTGCATGCCATTAATGATATCGTGCAAGACACACGCTACAGTGCCACACCCATATACTCTTTTGGCAACAGTACCAGGTGACTATGAATGGTACTCAGTACTAGATTTAAAAGATGCTTGTTTTGGATTCCTTTGGAAAGAGAGACTCAACTCCTTTTTGCATTTGAATGGCAGGATCCTGAAACTAGGATGACCTCATAGCACTGCTGGACCATGTTGCCTCAGGGGTTTAAAACATCTCTTACCCTGTTTAGTGAGAGCTTAGCAAGAGACTTGTGGAACCTGCAATTGGACCAAGGGATTCTGTTACAATACGTGGATGATTTACTTATAGTCAGGTCCAATTATGATCATTGTCTTGCAAATACAGTGGCTGTGCTAAATCATCTGGCTTTGTGTGGCTGTAAAGTATCACCCCAAAAGGCACAGATTTGCAAGCAGCAGGTTACTTATTTGGGATTCCAAATAGGTAAGAGAACCTGCAGCCCAATGTCAGACCAAAAATAAGTCCTCTTGAATCTTGTGCCTCAAAATAAAAGACAACTGTGTGGGTTCTGTTGCATCTGGATGCCAAACTTCGGACTAATAGCCCTTGTACAAAGCCCTCAAAGGGACAGATGTGGAGCCCCTGATCTGGACCACAGACTGTCAAAATGCCATTGAAAAACTAAAGAAAATCTTATGATTGCCCCTGCTTTGGGGCTGCTTGACTTGCAGAAAGAATTTAAATTATAGGTTCATAAAAAACAAGGAATGGGCCTTGGAGTCGTATTACAGATTCTGGGAGACATGCCATGGCAGTGGTATACTTGTAAAAGCAGCTGGACAATACTGTGAGAGGATGGTCCCCTTGTTTCTGGGCAGTAGCAGCTACTTGTGACTTGTTACAAGAGGCCAAAAAATTTACCTTAGGACAGCGTGGTGTAGTATATGCCCCTCAGTAGGTTCTGACTTTATTAGAACAGAAGAGGGGCTTATTGGCTGACCACAGGAAGGCCAGGAAAATACCAGGCCATTTTTTTGGATAATCCAAACATTAAATTAAAGACTGTGTTTACTCTCAATCCTGTTACCCTGTTACCAGCTGAAGAGAATGAGCCTTTGCAGTATGACTGTTTAGAGATTCTGGAGGCTGTCTATTCCAGCAGGACGGATCTGTCAGATCAGCTGATGCCGGAGCCAGATTGGGATCTTTTCACCAAAGGGAGCAGCTTTATGGACAATCAACGATGCAGGGCTGGATATATGGTTGTCATGGAACAATGGGTACTGGAAACAATGGCACTGCTGCCTGGGACTTCAGCCCAGAAGGCTGACCTGATTGCATTAACCAGGGCTCTTCAGTTATCTAGAGGGAAAAATGTAAACATTTGTATGGATTCTAAATACGCTTTTACGGTTGAGCATACTCATGGTGCCATCTGGAAGGAAAGGGTACTCCTGATGGCAGAAAATAAGGATATTAAGTATGCCAGCAAAATAATGGCCCTGATACAGACTGTTGCTGAGCTCAAGCAGGTGGCCATAATGCACTGTCCTGATCACCAAAAAGGAGACACTTATGTTGCAAAAAGAAATCAGGCTGCTGCCAAGGCTGCCAAGAAGGCCACTAAAGGTGAATTATTCCTCAGGGCCTTGACACCTCAGGTAGATTTGGATCAATATAAACCCCCCTACATTGACGAGGATGAAAAGAGAGCTAAAGACTGCGGCTTGGACATTTGGGATGACACAGCTAAGTGGAGACAGAATTCTCAAGGACTTATTCTTCTACCCGAAGCCTTGGTTCAGCCTTTTACGAGATACCTACATGAATGCACACATTATAGGTATGATGCCTTAATGGATTTGGTGGGACTTCATTTAAGAGGACCCAGTTTGAAACAAACTATTCAACGAATGATTCAGAGCTGCTTTCTATGTGCTCAAAACGATCCAAAAGCAGAAAAGTGACCTGCTCTATAGAGTACCCAACATGTGGGGACCCACACTTTGATGATTGGCAAATTGATTCCACCCAGATGCTTAATACTTGCTTTTATTAGTTGATGCTTTTTCAGGCTGGGTACAGGTTTATCCTACCTGAACAGAGATAGCATCTGAAGTGACCCAAATCCTTCTAAAGGAACTCATTCTGAGACATGGACTCCCTTCCTCCATACAGAGTGATAAAGGACCTTCTTTATATTGGAGGCAACTCAACAAGTAAATTAATCTTTGCATATAGAACAGAAATTGCATGCCTCCTGGAGACCTTGATCTACAGGAAAAATGGAGAAAATGAATCATACCTTAAAAAAAAAATGTAGTGATGTGGCAAACCCATTTAAAGTGGGATAAGGTGCTGCTGCTTGGCCTCCTCCAGATAAGGGTAGCCCCTAGAAGTAGGCTTAACTTAAGCCCCTATGAAATAGTTTATGGGAGACCCTTCCTAGGACCCCAAGGTAAGTATGGTAATATAACTATAAGTGAAGAAAACAGAGTAAAGCAATATGTCAAACAAATAAATCAAATACTAACACCACTATGCATGAGTTTGCCTCTTTCGGGTCCCCACCCCAGTTGGAAGCACCCCTCCATCACTTTAAACCAGGAGACTGGGTGTTGCTTAAAGCCTGGAAATAACAAGGACCCAAACAACAATTGGCAGAGAAAGGGAAGGGACCCTATGAAGTGCTTCTAACAATTCACACCTCATTGAAATTGCTGGGAGTAAAATCTTGGGTCTATCATACCACAGTAAAAAGGTGTCCCATGGAAGAAGAGGGCATAAGTCTCCAGTGGATAGGGCAGTCTTTAGGTGATCTAAAGTATCTGTTTAAGAAGAAGGGAAAATGGAAACGTTGATATTTTTGCTAACCCTTCTTTGGTTATTTGTTCTGTCTATGGAATGGAGAGACAACTCCTTAGCGAGTATTCCCCAAACTATCTCCTCTTCTGCTGATCTGTCTTGCTGCTGGGTTTGTTATTGTGACTAATAACTCCGTACTCAGAGGTCCCATGTTTCTTTCTTACTCAGCCCCTATCAGACATTACGTATAAGGCAACAGTAAGGACCCACAGTCCTACCGGTGTCTTAGATACCAAGCAGGGTAAAATTTCTCTTATCAGGTATCCTCAATTTCTCCTTGTTAATCCTCAGGGTCGTAGTTGTTGCTTATGCCCTTTTCTGCCTGATAATCTGTTGAATTCTTTATTTTTTTGTTAATCTACTACCAAAGCTTTGACAACCCAAAAAGAGAAATGGCATAAATAAGTACAATCCTCTTCCATCTAAAACAGCACCCCAATTCAGCAGGAAATAGCTTGGTGACTACATTGCCCCTTCTCCCCTAGATATGGAAGGATAAAATTGACAGTGGGGAATGTACAACAGAGGTAAAATGGGCAAAATGTATTATGAGTTGTCTCTTTAAAACCCCCGACCCTTTTTGGGGATTAAAACCTGCCTTCCTGCCCAAGTCCAATAATCAAAAGGGCAGAAAAAATGTTCTTTGTTCTTCATTTTCTAGTATCTTAAACCACAGGAGGTGGCTCAACAGAATTGTTTGGAAGTCGTGAGATCATCTTTACCAGAGATAAGTGTTAGGCTGAACCCAGAGGCTGGCGGGAGGTTCCATGGGAACTTTCTCTTTAAACTGGCCCCACCCCTTTGAGGGTCCACCCCAACTCCACCTCTTTGAGAGCCTGCCCAAATCCGACTATAAAAGCCCCAGATGCCCACCATCTCTGGGCTGACACCATCTTGGCCTCAGCCCATCTGTATGCAGTTGTTAAAATAAACTTTTTTTTTCACCTATCCTGGCTTCGTGCATTCCTCCCTGGGCATTCTAACGACAAGGTCGACCAAAAACACCAACTACAGTTAAACAACAATAGCCCAAAGCCACGATATGTGACACTGGTCACATAGACTTGAGCCCAACCTCTGAACCGCCCCCCCCGGCCTTTAAAAAGCCCTGTATTTCTGCTTAAAGGTGGGATGGCAGTCTTTTAAGACACTAGTCTTCTACCCTCCTCATTTGCCAGCAAATTGATAAACTTTTCTTTCCTTTTCCTCAAACCACTTGTCCTTGTCCTCTCATTGATTTGGCCTCAGGGACAAGTACAGACCCTTTGGTAACAGTTTGAATCTGCCTTTTCACACTATTCTACCATTATGCTCCATTTCTCCAAGAAATACTCTAAGCTTTCCCACCCCTGGAGTTTGGTAAAGCTGTTAGTCCACCTAGAACATTGTTTTTTCTTGTCTCCAGTTGCCAAAACCTCCAACAAAGCTTACCCAGCCAGGAAAAATTAAGTGCATTCTCCTATTACTACAGTACTTTTTAAAAGAGTCCTTTTGACAATTTTCCTTGAAATATATATATTTCGCCTAAGTGTAGATCTAAATCTCATCCTAGATTATGAGCCCTGGAGGGCAGGGATCCTGTCTCCTAGCATAGTACCTGGGAAAGTGCTGGTACCACGAGTGAAGCTGAACCTGGGGTGGAGGTGGATGAGGAGACTGTCACCAGACTCCACAAGAGACAGATTTCTCTCTTTGGATCAGGCAGAGCAGCTCCTTGCCCACAACATCATACAATGACCAGGGAAATGTGCCTTACTTCTGGGTAAAGACAAACCTGGGAAAGAAGAGAGCACTTCGTTGTGGGCTGACAAGTAGGTGCAATTAAAGCTCATTTAATCAGGCAGGGAGAGAAGATGGTTCCGGATAGTTGCAAGAAGGGAGGAAATTTGCATCCCCAAACCCATCCTTGCAACATATCCCTCTATACCCAGCCTCCATTGGTAATAGAGTCATTGATATGTAAATCATATCATGCCATTCCTTTTTAAAAGCCTTCCAAAAGTTTTCTAGCTCACTTAGAATAAAACAAAGTACAATTACTCTACACAAAGCCAAGTATCCAAGGGCTCTATAAGAGCCGGTGTATTTGACTTCATCTCCTACAACTTTCCCCTCTAATCCATGACACTCTGGCCTCAGGTCTCTCCATAGGTCCTCTGAACTTTATGTTTCCTCTGCTTAAAATGCTTTTTCTCCAAATCTCTTTAAGATTAGCTTCTAATTATCTTTCAGATCCCAGGACTGCATGAGAGGCTTTGTCTGATACCAAACCTTAGATGCTCTGTCACTTTTTATTGACATAATCTTTCTGAATAATCTTCTTTGCAATTCTGTTTCTTTTTGATTGTTTTCCAATTGATCGATTATGAGTCTACTTGTAGTGGAAAGTAAATCCCAAGAGAGTGAGGAAGGCATCTGCCTCTTTAATTGGTCTTTCCCTGGCACAGGTGTGGGGAACCTTTTCACGTTGGAAGACTTCATTAATATAGCTGTAATCAAATAAGGTCGCATTCAAGAAACTTCAATTCAATACACTGAAACATACATTATTTTGCAAAAATCCAACTACTATGTATTTAATAACTTCAAAAAATGAAAACTATTTGTTAATTTTGAAGTTGATCTTTTAATGACTTTGTTCTGTCTGCTTTTTGTAGAAAGCATTTGAATATTTGATTGCAGCATGGAGGTCCACAGTTTCATTTGATCCTCTAGATGGTTGTCAGTCATTTGTGACCTTAAGGGTGTCTTGATTTGGGTTAGCTAGGAGAATGTGGATTCACAATGAAGGCATGGGTATTCTACTGAATTTTTCTATATTTCAATTGGATCTTTCTTGGCATAAAATAATGGCTTTACAATGTCATCTACTGAGAGCTCCATCAATTCCATCTGCAGTTCTTTGGGTGCCTTGGTGATATCAACTAGGTGAGGCTGAAATGCTAATTTGAGTATGACATCATGATTCTCAAAGTCAGTGAACCTTTTGTTGTATTCTCCAATTAATAGGTCTGTAATAGCTGTGTATTCTTCAGATGAGTCACATATATCATCCTGCTCATCAATGAGCTTTGCTAACTAGGGAAAATGTTCATCCAAAATTTCCTTTTGAAGAAGTGGTGTTTTGAAAAGAGATAGTTTTTTTTTCCCCAAAGTGATTGGATGGATTTTTTTTGCCACATATCATGTATCGACTTAGTTTTACCTTGCAAAGAAATATTCAAGTTGTCTTGACTTGACATGATATCACATAGAAATGCTGCATTCCTATAGAAATCTTCTTTCAATAATTCACAATCCTGATTCCGTTCTTCCTAATATTTAACTATCTGTTCTCACAGAGATAAAATTTTGGCTAACACCTGTCCCTGTGATAGCCAACACACTTTAGAATGATATGGCAAATCCACACTGAATACCTCATCGCTCAACTTTAGCATGTTATGAAACTGACAATGCCATATTGCATTTGCACAAATATAGTTATAATATTTATAACTTGTTGCAAAGTGTCACTTAAAATAGTAGCTTTAGCACTGAGATTTTGCTGATGCAAGATACAATGAAAAAAATGAGAACATCTGGATCTGTTAATACCTTTTTGAAATCTGTGTAATAAGCCCTTCATGTTTTCCTGTCATGGAAGGTGCACTGTCTGTACACACACTCACTAAATTTACCAAATTCAGTTCAACTTCATGACATTTACCTTGAAAGTGGTTGAAGGTATCTATTCCCCATGTTCTGTTTGCAAGAGTGTCCAAGGTGAGTAACTCTTCATAGCAAAGAAAACCTTCTATTATTATCTGAATGAAGTACAAAACCTGCACCAAGTCAATAGTATCAGTTGATTAATCCAATGTGATCGAATAATATATATTTTCCTTTTGAACTATTGCATGAAGTTGTTCTCTTAAGTTGAAGGCTGATACATGCTGCTGATCAGTCATGGTTCTCTTTGTAAGAGGCAGTTGTTTGTACTTTGAAACATTATCATGGTCTAAACATCCTACAACTTTGACAACGAATACTTTCACAATTTCTACATCACTGAATGGATTCTCTTTTATCCTGAGTATATAAGCTACTTTATAAGTTGCTCCATTGGCATTACTTCCAGGTCTTATTACTGCTAGAAAGAATTGTCTTTGCTTTTGCTTTTTGTCTTATAATTTCTGCAATACAACTTTTCATACCTCTCCCTCTAATTTAAAGTATTTGTGGTCCTTATGAGTGTTATAATGCAAATGATCATTGAATTTCTCTAATGTTGATGTTGCAGTATCACAAAGCAAGCAAATCATCTTATCTTTAGGAGAAACAAGATAATATTGCAATTCCCAATCCTCATTAAAAAATCTGTTTTCTTCTTTCAGCATTCTCTTGTTCTTCTTTGACATGATTGGGTGTTAAGCTGACAGAATTAAAAAATACTGTTGAGCTGTGCGACTATTCACAAATTCCACTTCAAGCAGAAACACAGTACACTGTTGTCAAAAGCTGGTAGCAGACTGTTGTATTAACCCCCATAAACTCTTGCCAGCTAGTAGTGGTGCCAGTCAGGCAGGGGAAGTTAGAACTAAATCATGAGCATAGCAGCCTCAATTTAGCCCTTATGGCTCACTAATGTTCTAATTGTGCCAGTCAATCTGGGAGGATTATTTTGTTGAAACTTATTTTTATTCTTCAGTATTTCACATATGTTCATTTAAAAAATAGAATAAAATATAAAAGACAAACAAAAATGTACTAATAAAAATAAAAGGATTTGTTCTGTAAAATTTGGATTCCATCAACAGGCCGCACTTAAGGATCTATAAAGCCACATGTGGCCTTATGGCCGTAGGTTCCCCACCGCACAAGAGCTGATAATGTAGTTTAAATTTCAGTTTAAAAACCTAAGAACCAGGAAAGCTGATGGTATAAATTCCAATCCCAGAGCTGGCAAGCTCAAGACCCAAGAAGAGCCCATGTTTCAGTTCAAGTTCAAAGGCAGGAAAACACTGATATTCTAGCTCAAGTAGTCAGGCCACAGGAGTTCCCTCTTACTTATAGGAAATTCAACTTTTTGTCCTATACAGGCCTTCAACTGATTGGATGGAAGCCACCCACATTGGGAAGGGCAATATGCTTTACTCAGTGTACTGATTCAAATGTTAATCTCATCCAAAAGCACCCTCACAGACATACCCCGAAATAACCTTTGACCAAATATATGAGTACCCCTTGGCTCAGTCAAATTGACACATAAAATTACTTCTCACATGTAGCTTCTTATCTCCCACCAGTGTCTCTCACCGTGCTTATACATACCCAATATCTGCTCCTCTCCCCACATATAACCCACTGACCAGATTGAAAAAAATTCTAATATACTTAGGCCAGAATATCAGAGATGACCTAGTGTTCATTGCATGTAAAAGTGATTCACATACTCTGTGCTGAGTAAACTAACACTTAGAACAAACTGCTTTACTAAGTAACACTCTTTCCTGAAAGCTATTACTGACAGTAATAACGGCAATAATAAGAATACTTTATATTTGTTAGGTTAAGTCATATTCTCAGCAAATTTAATTTGGGGGGCTGATTTTAGAAGCTAAACAATATATAGA
The DNA here is from genome assembly GCA_004363605.1 of Indri indri. Taxonomy (NCBI): domain Eukaryota; kingdom Metazoa; phylum Chordata; class Mammalia; order Primates; family Indriidae; genus Indri; species Indri indri. The sequence continues at coordinate 38,865 of RJWJ010006534.1, read as the reverse complement.
AGACTCCATTTCTTTGATTAATCTAACAACAAACAAATCTCTTAATGCATATTGAGGATACAGAGTGACAAAGACTCTTTCCTTGTTGAAATTTTAGTTAGGCTACTCTGAGCCCTTTTCTTGAGTAGGCCTAGACTTTGGTCCCCATTTTTGACAGTTCTGTATAGTCTAGTTTTAGCAAGAATCTTACAAACTTTGTTTAAAGAGAATCTCCCATTCTTGATATCTGATCCCTCTCAATATCAGACCAATTTCCTTATCCCCCACCTTTGAAGTATCAGTCCTTGATCTGCCTTCAGTAAGAATTTTGTCAAGTTGGTTCGCAATAATTCCCCTCCCCTTGATGCTTCACCTTAGTAGTTCTTACCCTCTCAGTCTGCTTATTGGCTGCAAATTCCCAGCTTTCTTTGCTGTATTCTGAATTGAGCCTGATCTCTCTTCCCTATTGCAATAGTCTTGATATCTATTACCATAGTCCTAAATAAAGTCTTAATGTTTTAGTGTCAGAATAATTTTTTCTTTAACAAGAAAATTATGATAAATAAATGGAGCAATACTGTGCAGCCAGGCAAGATTATCTGGAAATTCTCTGTTCACCAGGGGTTGATAGTCATCTATAAAGTTGAATAGTTTGCATGCCAAGACATCTGTATATAGGCTTTCCTTTTGTTAATTCTTCTGGTTTCAATAAAAAGCTCTCAAACTTTAGTCTACTTATTTACTCAACACAAAGCCAAATGTACTTTGCACTAAGACTTATTTAAGGATTTTCAAGAGTAATTCTGATAGCTGATTTTTCCTTTGCCTTTTTATTCCTGAATAAGAACCTATTCTCTATAGCTTTATATTTTACAATACTCTTTTCAATGAACATTTAACTGTATTTTCAAAGCAACCCTACAAGGAGGGTGTTACTGTCTTCATTTAAGTGTGAGGAGACTGAGAACAAAATGCAGGCTCTCTATCCAGTTTCAGGTGGGAATATGGGAATTTTCCCAAGAATATATATGGTAGACTTTTTTCTTCCTAAAAACTACTGCAATGTCTCTCTCCGTATCAAGCCTTTGAGTAGTTAACTCCTAAATTGACTCTGCTTGACCATGTGACTTGCTTTGGCCAATGAGACAGTAGCAAATGAGTCATAAACAGAATCAAGAAGAGTGCTTGTATATTTGGGCTTGCTCCCTTGCTGTTCTTGGAATTCTGACACTGCCGTGTGAATAAGCCTGCTGGAGGATCAAAAACATGTGGCCCAATCACTTCTATCACTCATCCAACAACCAGTCAACACCCAGAAGCAAGGATGATCAGCAGCTTTTCCTAGATCCTTGACTCCTGCCAAGATCAGAAGAACCATCTACCTGATGTTAGCTCAAATTTCAAACCCACATAATCATGAGTTAAATAAATATTTGCCACTAAGTTCAAGGTAGTTTATATTTTAGCAAAGGCTAACAGATACACATGAAAAAGTGATGCCAAGGTGGTTGATCTTGAGGAAAAGAGCTTAGCACAGCACAAACTTACTTTGACTGTTGGTAAGAATATGCGGGTGCATGTTCGTTGGATGTGTCCACTGCTATCTGTTGCTGCTGACCACTGGTGTCCTGGGATGAAGGTGCCACTGTCTGGGGAGAGGTATCAGTAACAACACCCTAAGGAGGCAAATAAAGACACAAAAGCCTTACTTGTTTAAGCAAAGGGCCCTCTTCCGGGTGGGCCGTAAATACCCCTCTTCTCTTTGGCTCGAGTAGAGATGTACTCAGCTACATGAAGCCACAATAAGTACTTAAAGGACAACCACAGAGCATATGGATAAGGGCTGAGAAATTCTTCCTAATGTGACATCAAGAAGCCTTGCTGTCAGAAGTCCTTGGAGTAGTCAAGTGGTCAGAAACCATTTTGCCCACACTCGGAACTTTTAAGCCATAGTTGCATACAGCGACACTAAATAACAATTTATTAATCAAATACTCATTCAGGATTCCTATAAAGAGTTTGTATGTTCAAATATTTTTCTGGGGTAGTTCACTGTACTATGTCTATATCATTTGGCAAAATAATAGACTCTGACCTTAATAAAAGTCTACATCAAAGTTTGGAAATCTTTTAAAGGGATGCTGCTGAGTAGGTTTTCCCTTCAGCAATTTGATTTGTTTTATTTTGTTTTGTTATCCAGGACATGAACTGGAATTAATTTAGAAGTTTCAGAAAACACAAAACAACTTGTTCTTAATTTTGGTTTGCTCTTCCTTCACCCCTTCTCTTTCTTGTTTCTCACAAATGCCAGCAAGAATGAATTGCTAGAATTGGCCATGACTGGGGACATATGCTTGGTTCCCAGAGAGGCATAGGTGGCTTTACTTGGCCATTAATAGGCCCAAGGAGGGCACTGACCTGAATACATTCTCCTGATTTTACTTATGGTTTTGGATACCTGCAATGACATCTGGTTTCAAACGTTTCAAATGTTCAATTCTCTGTCACCAATTAAAGTTCCCTAAATTTCTTTTGTAGAACCTGGAAAAACTCCCTATTTTAATTCATTATTTTCTTTCCTAATGTATATTTTCTGAACCTCCCACCAGCATTTACTTGGGTAAATACTGGTGAATGAAGATTCAATGAGTATTTTTACATAAAAAATGAATTAGTGCTTTTCTTTATAAATATAAATTCAAGCCAGTATATCAGAGTATACTTATATTTTTCTCAGTGAAAGATTGTTTTTAATCCTCAAATTTAACTATAACTAGGCTGTTTCCAATAAGCTACATGGTCAAATGTGTTTCATAGTCATCAAAATGCTCAAATTTTGTAGATAAGTATATGCCTTTGGTGTAGACACAGAGATATGCAAATATGTGTCAGAGATTTATACTTAAAGTGCCTAGAATATCCAGATTCTTAATTTTCTCATGCCATAGGTGCTTTTTGATAGCTAAGTATAGCAAACAACATGTAATTTAGTCACATATTCTTGAAATTCTGAAAAGCCAATTAAAATTTATTTAATATGGCACATTTGGGAGGGGTTCTATAGGCCTGGAACACATACAAGATTTAAAAATTGAACCTCTTTGGTTTCCTAAGTTACATAACAGCATCCTGTTAAACTTCAAGGTTTCCCAAATCTCGCTATGAGCAAACATTTGTCACACACCAAAACCAAATAACCTACATTCTAAAAGATCCAATTTAGTCTGTAAAGGTCTCCTTCAATCTCTGTAGCTCCAGAGGTGGAGAAAGTCTTGGGGGATCTTTATGTAAAGTGATGCCAATACACTAGCTGCTTGCCAGTTATTGGAGTAGCAAAGACCTCGATCCCAGAGGGCGCCCAGCTGATGAGAAGGAATGCACAGTGGCCATGGCGCACATGTGCATCAGGTGAAGGGAAGAAAGGGCAATAAAAATAATTGCTAGAACCAGGGAGAGGCATTCACATCTCAGTGTTTTACCGCCATCTCTACAGCTCTGTGCCCTCTCCTTTTCTATGCAGCTTGATGGGTCTGTCCAGTAGAATGGTGTGTAGGGGGCATGGATTTAGCCCAGTGGAAAGAGAGAAGGAAAGGGGCAACACTTCTGTGAAAGACAAGATGCCATCGTCACTCATCATGCCCACATCAGAGTGATAACAACTTCTTCCTTGTCTGTAGGAAGCCACAAACCTGTCATTCACTAGAGCAGTGGTTTTTAATTTTGGGTACATACTAGAATCACTTGAGGTCTTTTAAAAATCCTGATGTCCAGTCCGTACTATAGACAAATCCGTGATCAGAATTTTTAAAGAGGATAAGATTCAAGAATCAATATTTTTTAAAGTTCCCGAAATAATTTCAATGTGCAGAAAAGTTTGAAAACAAGTGCACTAGTCCAGTATCTCTCAAATTTTCATGTGCATCTGGATCACTGAGTGATCATCTTAAATGGCAAGTTCAGATCCGGTAGGTCTGGGTGGTATCTGAGAGTCTGCATTTCTAACAAGCTCTCAGGAGATGCTAACAATGCTGGCCCAGGAACCATTCTTTCAGTGACAAGGCACTTCCTCTCTCTATGTAAGTATTTGTGGTTAACTTTCGATGGGGTAGTGATTTGGTCTCTGCTCTTTTCTCTAAATATGAAAATGACATTCCTCTTATACCTCTGTAGCAGGTTAGCTCATTTCATTTGCCAAACAAAACAGACATGTTTGAGTTCATAGTTTCATATACTGAGCTTATAATTTCAAATTTTAGAGCAGCACAAAAAATTAAAAATGAGTATTCCTCGGGTTATTGGGAGATGGTGACACGTGTGACTGAGATTTATTTCCCCTAACAGCTTTCTATTAGACAGGGACAGACTTACTTCAATAGAAACAGCTGTCGGAGGCACAGGCGTGTACTGGGGAATGTAGGTCCCTTGCATAGGAGCAGCGGCAGTCATATACTAGAGGGAATCAAAGAAAAATGCACGTGAACTTTGGGTTGCAACCAGAGAGGAAATCAAACACCGCACGAGACTGCTTTGGATGTATGGCCCATGGCCAGCGCATAGTTAGTCAAACTCTATTTTGACCAAAAATAAGGCAGTTCCTATCAGCATTGCATGATCTTTGCTTACTGATTCAGTACCAACAACAGCCCCACCTCTACAGTTTCAGTACAGTTAATTCACCTCTATTCTCTCACTTTGTCCTTTTAAATATTGTGTATAAGATCTCAAACATTTCACATTTCACAACTAAACACAAACTCCTCGAAGGTGAGATGATGTCTGTTTTTGTCTCCATTTTGTTTCTAGTACCCGTCACATAGTAGGCTCTCAATAAGTATTTGTTGAATGAATGAATGGATGGATGAATCATCATATTAATTGTTAATAATCATTTATTTCAAATTTTAAAAAGCAGAGAAATAATGTAAGAAATACTTATGTAGCCCGTTCATTATTGGCAAATGTTGTCATTTTTATAGCATTTTATTTAAAATAAAAGAAATAGAGATTACTGATAATGTTAAAGTCTCTTTTCTTCTCTTCTCCTATTTCCTTCTCACATCACTGTTAGTTTTCCAACACCATTAGTCCTCCAAATTTTCCTCATCAGGATGAATAATGAAATAGCCAAATCATTTTTGCTAAGTTGTTGCATTCAACAAAGTACGTATTAGGGAGAACATGTATTTTTGCAACGAAAAAAGGGAGCCCCAGTAATGTACGTGCTCACCTACTTAAGCATAAATTATGAACCATCTTCCTAACACACACATTCTCCTTGCAAATTCAAAATTCTACTCTTTAAGGATTGAATTTTCTATGGAATAAACTGTTTCTGAGTTTCTAAACTTGACCGATATCACAAAACTTCAAATCCTGAATAATCTAATGAAAACAAGGCTTCTCAATTCATAAAGGTTAGAGGAATGATTTTTATGAAAAAATCAATAGCCTCTGATACTTTATTATTCCAAATTTGCTGAGATAAATACTAAGTCCATACAAAAATATAGAAAACCTAAATTACTATGTTTAGTGTATCTTAGTGCTTTCAGTATCCAAGAAGCATGGCGATTCTGACTCAAGAGAAATGTTTTAATGGAGACCAGCCCACTGGTGGTGGTTGTTGTTTATAATTATCCACACTCATGGATAATTATAGTAATAAATCAACTTTAGAATAAATGAATCTCCACCCTAAACACTATTCTACTCTATTTATTTGCTAAAAATATAGAGAGTCTTAATGAAACAACCCTAAATCAAACAAACCAAACTGTTGTCTGCAATACATGTGTTGCTACTAATAACAATTGAGTACAATTCATATCTATATAAGAACTACCTTGTAATTTGGACCAACAGCAATTGTTTAAAAGGCCTGGTGATATTAGTAATTTAGCCTTGTAGTTCGACATTATCAGAGATTTCTGTACCCTGTGCTCTGTGCTCCTACAATATTCATATCTCTCCTAGTAAAATTGTCCAGACTATCATCTTTTTAAAGGCCTAGGCCAAGTTTTATTTGTCTTTGCATCTTCTAACATGCAAGGTAGTGCCTGGTACTCAGTAAGTAATTGTTCAATGATTGAATGAAAGGATACAAGAAGAAAGCCTTCCATTTCCAATTAAAAAATCTTGCATGTCTCTTGGCCATTGGTAATTCTGAGCTCATTATAGATACTAATTTCACCACCCCTATAATCTATCTAACCTTTAAATAAATACCTTAGCCAACTCTGCTCATCATTGTCCTTGTGCTTTGAAGCAGACAATAAATATTCAGATGTTTGACTGCTACCAATTTTTCAAATGAGTACAGAACTCTGGAGTCATATATCATCAAATATTATTTCACATCTAGATCCCTATGGCTGGCAGACATCTGCCTTGTCAACAAAACTGTTCTAGAGAGTGTATTGTGGATAACAGTTCCCTGGCCATGTCAGATAGGTGATTTGTCTCTGTTACACAGGGATCTAAATATCCTTTAATTTATTATAGCCTTTCCTACATTGTGTTCTTTGGAACACTAGCTATACTGAGAGAAAAGCTTTCTGTGTTCCAATGCTGCATAATATATCTCTTCTTGATATTGACAAGTAGGAAAAAAAAACAAAAAACCTCTGAGAAATCATGTTTTACAGAAGCCTATTTAAAGGCAATTAAACCAGTATTTCTAAACTATTTTTTTGGTAGCACCTATTAGTTTTACTTAAAACTAGTGCTCTAAGGAATATACTTTGGAAAATATTTCTTTAATTCAATCTCAAAAATCTAGCTGATTTGTAGCAAGTGGGAATATATTTTCTACCAACTGTTAATTTTTATCTAAGTACAGAATTGATATAGTTTCAGCCATGCTCCACCCTTTGGTCATGGTTTTCCACGATTTACCGTATACCAGTTTACTATATATTAATACTAATCCCTCACCTATTTGGGTATTTTCTATTCCCAAGTTAGTAATGCTAAACTTTGCAACTGGGCCTAATAAATTAGTATGTTTGCTCTTTGCATAAGACGATGTTACTGGCACTCATCTGTAGGTCTCTTCTCTGATTCATCTCCATTGTACTGTCTACATCTCTAAGCAGATATTCTGTGAATTAAAGGTCACTAGGGACCTGACCTGTGGCTATATATATATATATATATACAGCAATATTCACTAGTTCACAAGAAGATCCACTTCATTATTTAGACCTTGCTTGACAAATTAAAAAGTTTCCAGGTAGTATGGTTAATGAGAAGCATTTTATGTGATTTTTGCCTAAGTTTCTTCAAATGACTCTGAGTTATTCAAAATTACATCTGTGTTTTATTTTAGTGAACTGAATAAATGTAAATTATCCTACCCCTCCCATGACACTCAGTGAAATTGTGAACGTCACCCAAACTGAACTGCTTATGGAGCAACTCATACCCATCTTTTTGGAACAATACTGTGAATCTGGCAGGATGATTTACCCATTTTACAGATGGAGAAACTGAGACCTAAAGACAATGGGAATAAACCTCCAGTTCTTCTGACCTGTTATTCAGCACATTTTTCAGTCTACTTCATTATCTTTGAAGGTAAGTAAATAAGGTCCTAAGACCTTCTTTCTGATCATTACCATCTAATATAGATATTAGCTTATTTTAATGGGCTTTAGTAATTGAATGTTCAAGAAATATAGAATAATATGCCATTGACTGATATTTTTATTGTTATTTATTTTCCATACATATTTTTTAGCTTCATTCTTTACTCAGAACACCTGATTTTCTTCTAGGAGAGCTACCTCATATACTTAGTAACTTACTTTTATGTTACTTTTCTGAATAGATCCAACAGAGATTTTATGGTACAAATGAGATCGGCTCAGTTCAGTGTGCTATGTGTGTGTATCTTTTAATTTAAAAAATCTTCCTGGTTGCTTTTCTTTTGTCATAGGAACCTTAATAGAGCTTCAGAAAGTTATTTGATAATTAAGAACAGAATTACTTTAAATAAGTCAATGCTCTACAGTTTCATGCCCCTTAAGACTATTATCTCTGGATAAATTTTTGCAGTGAAGTTCTTCTGCGGTAGACAGATATTTTTAAGGGTAAAGCCTCAAGAAGTGACAGTCTTGTAAAATTAGGAACAAGTGTTTACAGGAAATGGCTACAGCTATGTGTAAGCTGAACTCTCAGCTTTAGGTAACTGGTGACAAATAACTGAACTGTCTTTGTAAGCACACAGTTTGATTTTTTTAAGAGCACAAACTACAGTTAGACTTAATAATGCAGGCAGAACAAACACTGGTTAGATCTGGGAGCCTCAGAGACTGCTTTCATTTATCCAGCTAATAAATGGCAGAGGACTAAGAGAATGACCTGTGATACCAATTCTGCTCTTTTGACTGATAAATTCTCATAGGCGACTTATTAAAACCACAATAAGAATAGATAGATATATATCCCTTAAGCTAATTTATTTTATTAGCATCTCTTGAAAGCTAGAAAATATCTGTCCTAATTTTTTTCATGAACACGAATTACTTATTTTGCACTTTTTTGGTACAGGGGCTAATGGGTACTGCATTACAATGAAATTATATAGCTAAAATGGGTTCATCTGTACAATATGTCCCCATCAGGAGCAGTTCAAAGATATAGCATTAATGAATAAATACATACATGTGCTTTTCGGTAAACAGATTAATGATTTTTATGTATTCTGAAATCACTGGATTTTCACATGTGAATGCGTAGGAGCACTGAATAGCCATTTTCAAACCCACAGAATAAATTCCAGACGCCATCACTTGTTCCAAGAAGTCTAGACACTGCATCATCAAGACAGTTACATGAAGGAAAAAAAAAAGTGAGATTGGAAAGGGATTGTGTTTTTGTCTATTTAAATTGGAACAAACTACTTCTGTTACTGTGGAATCATTGATTATTTCTGAGGAAACAAAGAAAGAAAATCCCAGATTATTAGTTCGGGATTGCTTCTTTCTTCTCCCACCAAATAAAAATAAAATAAAAATGTTTTATGAATTTGCTGTGAGGAAACTTTACATTTTAATTATTTGTAGAGCAAGGGAGGGGCAAGGAATTTCTCGCATTTCAATTTTGGAATTTCTTAAATTAATTGATCAATCTCATTTGAAGTTATCATTATACTGTTTAGATTTTAAACTGGTGCTGCTAGTCCTTGCTATAAAATTTGTAAAACTGATTAACAAATTTCAGAAGGAGGAGTTGGCCAGGCACGTGGGCTCACACCTGTAATCCTAGCACTCTGGGAGACCAAGGCGGGAGGATCACTTGAGGTCAGGAGTTCAAGACCAGCCTGAGCAAGAGCAAGACCCCGTCTCTACTATAGTAAAAATAGAAAAAATTAGCTGGGCATGGTGGTGCATGAATGTAGTCCCAGCTACTTGGAAGGCTGATGCAGGAGGATCGCTCAAGCCCAGGAGTTTGAGGTTGCTGTGATCTAGGCTGATGGCATGGCACTCTAGCCAGGGCAACAGAGCAAGATTCAGTCTCAAAGAAAAGAAAAAAAAAAAAAACAAAACAGAAAGAGGAGATGTTCACATCCTATCAAACTCGGAAAGTCAATAGGAAGACTAGAGGAAAAACACATCTGTGAAAGAAGTTGAGCAGAAGAAAATGGAGATTGTGGTAGATAGTGCTAACAGCATGCCGTATGAATTACCTTTGAAACCACGTAGATCAAAGTTTCTTTTAACAAAGGAAGCTTGGGGATATAAGGAACAAGCTGAGCTATGATTTGCCAGAGTTGGGTGAATGGCTGAGGGAAAGGCACAGCTATCTCAAGTAGAGGTATTCTGGAGTTTTGAGGACCATATTTCTTAGATTTGTATAATTCTATCATTTCTGAATTAAGGCACATTCCTGAACATGGGTTGGCAAATTGATATCATTTTGCATGCTTGCTTTATTTGACTTAGTAGTAATAGCTGCCTCGAGTGTAATTCTAAGAATGCTTTCTAAGCCTCCATGTCACTCAATGGATGAGAAGCTAGCCATAGAGAGGAAGGGAACTGGAGAGATTTTCCTTTAAAGTGAAGAGTATCCCCAGTAGGTCACAGTAAGGCTGGACTCCTACCTGGACCCTTACTGCTCAGTTATTCTTATATCCTTTCTACTGCTACCAATGAAATATTGGATAATGAAGTGGATCCCCATCCAGAAAAGTGTATGCTTTCATAATAGTTTATGTTAGTATTAATATTAATATATAAAACAGATTATTTACTTTTAAGGTATCAATAGAGAAATAGCAGCTAGGCATGGGAGGGCACACCTGTAGTCCCAGCTACTTGGGAGGCTGAGGTGGGAAGAACCCATGAGTTTAAGTCTAGCCTGGACAACATAGCGAGACACTGGCCCCCCACCCCCACCCCCAAAAAAGGGCAAACTTCATGTCTGTAATCCCAGAACTTTGGGAAACCAAGGTGGGAGGATTGCTTGAGGCCAAGAGTTTGAGACAAGCCTAGGCAACATAGCAAGTGCCAATCTCTAAAACAAACAAAAAATAATAAAAAAAGACCAAACAAAGTAGACAATTGTGAGTGATGAAATAATTGCCCCTGAAGAGTAGGTAGGGGTGAACACAGAGCAGGATATACTTCTGCTGGGAGTGAAAGCACTGGAAGAAGGATAAAGACCAGTTAGTGAACTTGATAGATATGGGAGTTCAGAGAACTATTAAACAAGAAATACAGATTGTTTTCATTGTATTTAGGAGAAAGGGGCATGTGCTGGTGGTATACAGCAAAGAGAATAACAAGGAAGAATCTTACATATTGTTCTCAGGTTGGAAGTCTACAAAACCTAACTCCCTGCACAACAATGAGAAATAGTTATTCCCATTTAATCACAGGCTATGGAGGCCTTCAATTTGGCAAAGAAAGCAAATTTCATGAACGTGTTGGAAAAAAACAAGGCATATCAGGTTTGAATATGCGCATAGATCTTTGTTGTATCAATCAGAATAAAAGATAATACTATGGAAATGTAGCTGATTAAAAAATTATGTCTTAAAATTTGAATTTCAAACAACCCTATGTAGGAGTATGAATTGTCTCCCCCTCCCCAAATTTTGTCATGGGTTTGGCCTAACATGAAATCTAGAGAAAGATGGGACAGAGGGAAGATTCAGTGGACCACGAAGACCACTTGGGAGGTAAAGACAAGTAATTCAGATAAAAACTGGGAACTTAATTGTCCATCAGATGGAAGAATGGAAGTTATTTATAACTACGAAAGCATATTTACAGCAGAGTAGAGGGAAGGATCCACTGGATTCAATAGAAAATGGAAAGTGAGTACATAGAAAAGATCATTAAGAGCACATTATGAACAACTTTGTGCCAATAAATTTGACAACTTATATAAAATGGACAAATTTGTTGAAAATGACAATTTAGAAAAACTGACATAAAAAGGAATAGAAAATCTAAGTAGTTTTATATCTATTAGAGAAAATGAATTCATAATCCAAAAGTTTCTCACAATAAAACCTTCAGCTTCAATTGGCTTCTCTGGTGAATTTTCCAAACATTTAAAGAATTAATAATACCAATCTTGTATAAATTCTTCCAGAGAATGCTAAAGAAGGAATACTTTCCAACTCATTTTTATGAAGCTACCATGTTATTTATACCAAAATTTGACAGGGACATTACAAGAAGAGGAAACTATAGCCCAATAACTCTCATGAACATTTATGTAAACTTCCTGAATAACATTTTAGTCAATAAATCTAATATGGGATTTATTTCATGATTACCTGGTAGGTTAAACATTTGGAAAATCAATCAACGTAACTCACCACATTAAAAAAATAGCATCATCTCAAAAGATTAAGAACCATCTTTCATAAAATTTAACATCTACGTATAAAAAAAGTCTTAGTACACTAAGAGATGAGAACTAGAAATAGAAGTATACATATATAAAAAACATACAGCTAACATCACAGATAATGTTGAAATACTGAACACTTTCCACTTAAATTTTGGAATGAGATAAAGTCCAATGTTACCTCCTCAAATATTGTCCTCAAGGTCCTAGACAGTGCAATAACATAAGAAAAAAAAATGAAAGGTATAAAGATGGAAGAAATAAAACTGTCATCATCCACAGATGACATTCTCAAATATACACTAAAGAAGAAAAAATAATTATTATAATTAATAAGGAAATTTAGCAAGTTTGCTGAATACAACTAAATTAAAAATTTCATTTCTATATACCAGCAAGAGGCAATTAAAAATGAAATTTTAAAATAATGCTGTATATACAGCATCCAAAAAATCAAATAGATAGAAATAAGTTTGACAAAAGGCAATGAAAACTTCTGTATTGAAAATTAGAAAGCCTTGATGAAAGAAATTAAATAAGACCTAAATAAATGGGGAGATACACCACATTCATCAATTAAAAGACTCAGTACTGTTAAAATGGCAATTCTCCTAACTAATTATAATCCCAATTGAAATCCAAGCAGATTTCTTGGTAGAAATAAACAAGTCCATTCTAAAATGTATATGTAAATATGGAGGACTTAGAATATTCAAGAAAATTTAGAAGCAAAAAAACAAAGTTGAAGGATGTATATTATTAGATATTAAGAGTTACTAAAAAGTCATAGTAACTAAGATAGTGTAATTAGTGTGGTATTGTTGCCAGGATAGAAAAATATACTAATGAAACTGAATAGAGAGACTAGAAACAAACATATAACATATATTTGCCACCTGATTTATAACAAGAGTGTCACTATAATTCAATACAAGAAAGAATGATCTTTTAAATGATGCTCAATAAGCCAGATATCTCTACAGGAAAGTGACCTTGACTCCTGCCTTATATCATAAACAATCAATAAATAATTGGATCATAGACATAAATATAAAAAGTATGATAATATGGCTTTTAGAAGAAAACAGGAGGGAAGCTTCCTGATCTTGGGAAAAGCAAAAATTTCTTAAATGACTCGTTAAGCACTAACTATAAAAGAAAAGATTGATAAATTATTAAAAGACTGAGGGAAGATATTTATAATATACATACCTGAGAAGCAAACATTTTATACAGAATATATATTTTTAAAAATTCCACAAATCGGTAAGAAAACAGGAAATTTAAAAAGTGAGTCTGAACAAATCATTAATACACACAGCAATTTAGATTAATCTCCAGGTAATTGTGCTGAGTCAGAAAAAGAAAAAAGCCAATTCCAAAAGACTATATACTGTATGATTTCATGTCTGTAACTCTTTTTATATGCCAAAAGTTTAGAAATGGAGGACAGATTAATGGTTGCCAGAGTTAGGGATGAGGGATAGGGAAGTGAAAGGGAGGCAGATAGAGTTGTGAAGGAGAGGGATCCTTATGGTTATGAAACTGTCCATTATCCCACCTGTGGTGGTGGATAACCACACTTATATAGGTAATAAAATTGTATAGAACTTATATACACAAATGAGTAAAAGCAAATTTGAGAAAATCTGAATAAGATCTGTGAACTGTATCCACATCAATTCCCAGTTATGATGTTATACTACAGTTGTGCAAAATGTTACCATTGGGGAAATGGGGGCAAAGGTACAAGGGATCCCTCTATGATTTCTTATAACTCTGTGTGAGTCTACAATGATCTCAATAAAAATGCCATTAAGAAAAAACCCAATTTAAATATATATGTGTGTGTATGTGTGTGTGTGTATATATATAACATATATATAAATAATTTAGTTAGTCAATGTAAATGGCCAATGTACATGTGAAAACATGATTAACCTCACTTATTGGTCATCAGGGAAATGCAGGTTAAAAGTATTATGATATGACACTACACTCCAACCAGGATAGCAAAAATGATAAAGATTGATAATACCAAGTATTGGTGAAAATGTGGACAACAGGGACTTTCATACACTGCTAGTGGGAGTTTAAATTTGTGCATCCACACTTTAAACTGTTTGGCAGTGCCAATAAAGCAGAACATTTGCAGAACTTATGACCAGGCAATTTTCCTAGGTATGTATACAAAAGAAATTCTTACAAATATCCACCAAAAGATATGTACAATATATTTAAAGTAGCATTATTTATAATGGTTCAAAGCTAGAAATAGTCTACATATTCACCTGCAGTAGAGTTAATAAATTATAATATATATACCTAGTATAATATAAAACAATGAAAAAACAAACTGCTCTACAAATACAGATGAACCTCAGAGATACAATGTTGAATTAAAGAAGGCAGACATAAAAGTCTTCATACTGTATGATTCCATTTCCTTAAAGTTCAAAAACAATCAAAACAAATCTATGGTGCTAGAAGTTAGGATTGTGGATACATTTTGTAGGGATAATAAAAAAACAGGAACATGAGGAAGGCTTCTGTGATGATATCTTGATCTGGATGGTGGATACATGAGTGTTTACACTTTGTAAAATTTATAGATCTGTAAATGTGTGAATTGTGCATTTTTCCTTATATCTGTTATACTTCAATAAAAAAGTATTAAAAAAAGACTGGAAAAAGGCTGACTTTAGATAAGAGCAGTGACATTTTATTCATTTGAAAAGGATATAACTAATGGATTCATATTTGAGAAGGTTGAGAAATTTATAAGGTATCACGTTCTCTTTTCATCATCTCTGTCTTTGAGGCGAGCTGTGCGGTGAAGGAGAGAGGCAGCGGGCATGGCAGTCCGAGAGAAGTATAAAATAGTCATCTTGGAGAGTGGAAGAGTGAATGGACCAGGGGTATGTAAGAAGATTTCTAGGCAGTGCTGATGGGACATTTAAGTTGTGTGTAGTCGCAAAATTGATGTGAAATCTATCAGCATAGTGGCATGTTTTACTCTAGCTACATAAAGCTGATCAAAGAAGGGAGCAGACTGAGAATTGAATGCAAATGAGATCAATGTTTTACCAGAAGAGTATGATGGAGGCAGAGTTAGCCAAGGACATGAAAGACAGTGATCACAATGCTCTACTATGGAACCTAATCTAGAGATGGATATGAGGAGATGGAGGGGAAAACTTAACACTGAGAGTGGGAGGCAACACATAGAAAGGCAGGCTTAATGGTGTCAAAGAATCATTGCAACAAGGGTCATGAAAGAAATGTGTGGAAGGAAGGTGGTGGTCATCAGAAAGTGGTATGTTCGAAATTGAGTGTTTAAAATGGAGAATTGGAGTAAACACAGTGATTGCTAATGACAAATTCTAGGATAGAGTAGAGAAAGATCACCAGAAGTGAGAAGCTCAGGAAACTGAGAGGCCAAAGTGCCCTTTTGTTAAATTCCAGTAAGGGATGCACATACTTAATTCACTTATTAATAACATTCAGTCAAAAATTTGTGAGCCCCTACTATATGCTAAGTATTGTGTTAAGTAACCACATACTGTAGCATTAAAGCTGGGTCATAAGACATGATAAAGCCCAGAAGAAACAGGTTTCGTTATAAGCCATTGGGTGTCCTTTCTCATCTTACACCCACATAAAGCTATTTGATTTTATGTGCTATTCATTATTGCCACTCTTACATTCATCACACAGTAGCCAATCAAATCCTATCAAGTTGCATCTTTTGTAATATTACTACTTTCTTCTGTTAGTCTTCTCATTTCACATTTGAATTTCCTGTCTGCTTATGCTCTCCTTAGTGTCCCTTAACATTCTCTGTTTTTGACATATTGGTTTGGTTTACAAATGGTAAAGAATTTAAAAGTTTCTGTAAAGAGGTGATCTCTTTAAATGAGAGATTATGTTAAGGCCAAACCAACATTTATTATCAGTCTCTAAATTTGAAATTGTCAAGAAATCATTTTAACAAATAATATGACTGGTCTGTTATCTAGATAGTTCTTTCAGAAACTTATATGAACACACAGCTGAACAACTTATGTCCTCAGCCTCTTTAGGTTCATTTGATTTTTTCTTTAGGAATCTAGGCTTTTTTCTTTATTCTGGAAATGAAAGACTGCGAGACTTTGTCAAGAAGACAAGGGAACTAAGAAATCCTCAATGTGCCTGGAAGCTTTGTTGTTTTCTATTTAAGTTCTGTGACTAAAGCATTAAATTGGGTTGGGTAAAGATGCTTCAGCCAAAATGAAAGGGAACTCATTCAGACTGCCACAAGCACAGTCAATTCCATTCCTCACAAAACATTTCCTCTCCATGGTGTCGGGCCCACACATCGTGAATGCCAATCATCCCAGTGGGCTAGAGTAGCTGATACAACTCAACGAGAGACAATGCTGAAGGTGCCCCTTAATGTCCTTTGAAACAGAGTTCAGTCTCTATAAGAGTCAAGGAATGTTCCTTTTTAATGTGTTTGTTTTTCAGTCAAGAGATTTCAGAGACAGAACTTGACCTACTCAGCTATTCAGAATATTCATGCTAGAGATTGATCCAAGATGGGTGGGGAACAAACAAAGGCAGGGAGAAAGTGGGGAAAAGAAAGAAAGAGGCTAGCAACATTATAAACAAAGAGGAAATGATAGAAAACAATTTGGAAACTGCAAAAATAGGGCATAAAGCTATTTGACTAAAATACTTTTAGGAACTGTGCATATTTAGAGGAAAAACAGATTTAAATGGTACCACTTTATCCATGTGAGCACATACAATCTTGGCAATACAAAAACACAACGGAAGAGTTTCTGCCAAGCTACAGATACTATCACTCTTTCCTCGAAGTATATGAGGAGGGGAAAGTAAGGAGCCAAGGGAGAGAAAGGACTGGAAAGAAATTGACCCTCTGGTGCCAGAGTCCAGTTTTCACTTCTTGCCAAAGAATTGAAGAATGGTATGTTTGATGAGAGCCGTCAAACAATGGAGAGGCAGCACATGTTATCTTGGGGTAAATTTTAACCCACACCTACTCAGTTCCTGATATCACTGTGACCTATACCATCTCACTTACGTTTGGCTGTACTCACATCCACCTGCTCACAGTTAAGACCACCCCCTTCATAATCTCCTTCCTCTGTGCCTTTTTTGTTTCCACTGTGTTCAAACCATTTTTTATCCACCTTCAACACAAACCCAAAACCTGCCTCTTGAGCTATGTCCAAATACCAAATTCCTGTATGCTGCTTTGCTTCAGTTCCCCATTTGGAAATAACTCTCTCTGATGACATCTAGCAGCTCTTTATCCATACTTCTGCTACAGCTCTTAGCAGTCAAATCATGTAAGCTCCTGAAAAGACCCTGCCTGATTCATCATGGATGGTATTAATAGTTAGTATGCATTTGTTGAATAAATGAATGAGTGAATAATTAAGCAGTCTGGGTGAAAAGCTTAAGGTTTTTAGGGAGAACATAAAAAATACGGGAGAATAAGGCCACCTAAGAAAAAAAAGCTTCTTTTTTAAAAAAATTAAGTAATTTTTAAGGAGTGTAATGAAGGGGAAAAATTAAAATAAGAGAAAAGTGCTGGGAGGGGTATGGAAAAGAATAAAAAGAGAAAAAAAACAAAGAGAAAAGGGACGGGCATGGTGGCTCATGCTTGTAATCCTAGCACTCTGGGAGGTCAAAGTGGGAGGATCACTTGAGCTCAGGAGTTCCAGACCAGCCTGAGCAAGAGTGAGACCCCATCTCTACTAAAAACAGAAGAAGTTAGCTGGGTGTGGTGTTGCTGGCCTGTAGTCTCAGCTATTTGGGAGGCTGAGAAACAGGAGGATGGCTTGAGCTCAGGAGTTTGAAGTTGCTGTGATACTCTAGCTAGGGTGACAGAGTGAGACTCTGTCTCAAAAAAAAAAAAAAAAAAGCGAGAGAAAAGGAACTCAGAACCAATAAAAAATATTGCCTTAAGTCCTACACATATTTGAGAAGAAACTGGATCCCATTATAAAATAACTTAAAATTTTTTAAAAATCCAACTGTATTAGGACAAAAGGAAGCTGGACACCTAATGTGGAAGTAAGATCTTCCATTACAGGAAGATCTCGACGAAACAGAGGCTGTGCAGTACTCTGTCGAAAGTCATTCTGAGGCTGAGGCTGAAATCAATGGTAGTGAAATGTAGTTTTGAGGAGGTGGGAAGAGATGAACATTGGGCCAGGGTGGAATAGTCAGTCCAACAAAGGAGGCTTTTTTTTTTTTTTCTTTTTTTGCAATTAAAGAAAATAAGTCGAGGGTGATTACCAGAACCAATCAGTTCTTAAGTTCAGAATCGGGAACTTGAAGGAGTATACATTTGGCACCCTTAATTTTCTGTTAAAATGGTGTAAGTTTACTGTCCAAGAGTACTGGTGCAGTATTGTGAGCAGAAAGTGAATGTTTGCAATCTTTTCATTGGAATAGGTTGAAAGGTGAACATTTGAAATTATTTCACTGGAGGATTAGAGAGAGATGTGACCCAGGATAAATAAAAGAATTTCAAGCCATCCCATTATTATTACTAATTGTGGTAGTAAGGGTGCTTGCTGGCAAGAGAGCAGTTGAAGTTATACACAATGTTTTCTAGGCTGGAGAGGGAAAGAAATGGAACAGGGAGAGATGATGGACTCAGTGGGAAAGGAAAGATGAGAGAATAAAATGCTGAGAAAGCAGGTATGAGGGTTTTAACATTTCAGAAGGGAAGGCATTATGGTTATGTCCAAAATGTATTCTCTGAGGCAGGTGGCTAGAGTGGCATGAGGTGAAGTACCTTGGCATCAGGAGGTTAAGGAAGGTCGACACTACAATCTTACTATAATAGGAAAGAGTTGGAGGCAAGAGGAAACTAATGACAAAAAGGTGTATATGGGGGTTGTCAAGGAAATCAATGGGTAATAGCAACGAGAGGGGGAAGAAGATAGCATCCTGGGACAGTGTTATCATTAAAAAAGGAAGGAATTTGTACAAAGTCTAGAAGAGACAATGGTGATACAAAAGACTGTTAACGCCTCCCTCTAAACTCCAATGGTTAGAGGGTAGAAAAACATTTGAGAGGGTAGTTGGAAAAGCCATTTTCTTAGGGGAAAAACAAGTATTAGGCAAGACATGAGGAAGAAAGGACTTTCTGTACAGAGCATGAGGATGTACAGGAATTTATCTTTGGGTTTATAAAAGTGCTTTCATAGAGACACAGAGGAAAAGATATCACATAAGATCAGTAGTAAATGGACGGTCTATTGGACAAGTATTAATAGCATGGAGTGTTTGGGGAATAAAGACTGTATGAAGGTAGAAGCTCCAGCAGGACTGAATTAGGATGGTGATTCAGCAGATAAGGGTGAGGTCTATTGGCATCTGCCCATTTCCAAGTTTCAGCCAGGCCAGGTGAGACCTCAGATGGTTTCACCAGCCTAATATACAGATGCCTGTAAGTAATGATAAAACTATTACTTGGTCAGTAAACAATCTTTCTTTTTTTTCCCCCTACATTACTAGAGGTTGTTCACTCTTGATATTTGAAAGAATAAGAATGCACATTTCAAGTTCAACTTAAACATAAGCGGATGTTCCCTGTGCTGAACTTGGTCAAAAGGATAAATCTTAAAAAATGCTAGTTATTATAGAAACCATCTTAGGTATTATTTTTCTTGACTCACTAGTCCTTTCACAATTTCTTAATGGACAAGGAGAAATGATATCTAACAGTAACTCTCTTTATTGTTAGTGTTTATCAGAAAAACTTCTTTGAAAGATATGCAAACCTTTCAACCATAGAATAATCTGGCAACATACCTGAACTTGTTTTCTTCTGGTTTTGTTTCTTGTTCTTTGTTTTTATTGTTGTTTTTCTTCAGTATATTAATTATTATGCTTTTAGGCATTTTACCATGTTAACACAGTATTTTTGGCACTCTCTAATTTAACGCATAAGAAATACCCTTATTTTATAAGTATGTCCTATTTGTTTTATTTTCAAGCACCTAGAACTCATTTGTGGTTGAATCATAGTCATATTAGCTTGACAATTATTTAAAAAATAAATTAGTCTAACACTGCTTCAAATTAAAGCAAATTTGTGATGAAGATGATGTTCATGCTAAATATTCACATATTCTAGAATAAAAAAAGGCTAAAATTTCATTTTGGGGGAGGGTTGTTGATACATGTTACAAAGGGATTTCCCAATTTGAGCACTGGTATAAGATTACACAGGTATCAATGCATTTCTTTTCAAAATAATCATTACTTATCTAACAGTTGGTGTCTGGAAATAATTTTCTATTTAAGATTTTTAATACAATGTGAAAAAAATCTCTAAAGTAATATCAACCAATAAAAATCTAGGGAAATGCATCTACTTTGAGCTGTTTAGCATGATGGATAAGAAACACCTGTGTTTGTATCTATAAATCTCAGTTCTCTTATTGTGAAATGGAGTCAATCACTTATTCGTTAAAGTGTTTTTGAAAATATTAATGAAATAATGCATACAAAGCTCTTACATAGGGCTAGATACATATCAGACCCTAACAGATGGTATAACTATTATTATAAGGCAAAAATGTCATTATCTTAATAGTTTGTTGGGATCAAAAATCAGGTTGGGCAGGAAATGCTCATCTATTTTCTCTTGGAAATTATATTGGTAAGACGCTTGGTGTAGACAGTAGGGCCCTAATGGCATGGGTGACAGACAGTTGACCTACATGAAGAGATAGTTATAAAGGGGAAATGGGAGGAGCTCATGTTTCTGAGAAAGAGAGGGAGAAAGGAAACCTGGAGGAGCTAGCAGAAAGAGGAGGACAGAGGTGCCCATGAGTGGTATGAGGCTATACACATGCAGGGGAACAGCTGGTGAAGTCCCACTGTGCTGAACACATCAAAGAGCATTTTAATTAAAGAGATGCATCTTTATATTCAACATGAAATGGTTTCAATGGCCATTATGTTTCTGTTACTGACTACACCCCAAGTCTTCACTAATGTAACTCTGAGTGGGATTTTTGTGAGGAGATTGAAAAGGAGAAATTTTACATCAAAATCAGCATAATGTGGAATAAAAAGAGCAAAGTGAACATAACGCCCTCAAAAACTCAAATACATATCGCAGAAAGCTTCAGACTTCTAAAGGGTATGGAATTGGAGATTTTAGCCAATCATCTGTTTGCAAAATGTTGAGTGGTCCAATGATATCTGGTTTGCATTCTTAAACAAAGAAAATAAAATTGGATGCAATCAACTCAAAAAGGCAAATCTTAATATCTCCCATCTACCAGAAAAATAAGAGATAAAAGGTCTAATCATTAAGAAAACCATGTAAGAAGTAGCACCAAAAAGAAATAAAACTAATGGAATAAAAAAAAATCCAGAAGTGTACTTTCTTGGGTGGTGGCAAAGAAGAAGTGAGGTAGCCAAAGTAAACAAACAAACAAAAAGGAATATAGATAATACGTCACTCTTCATTTTTATCTCCTGATTTCCCACCTGGTTCTTGACCCTTGACTGCTCATCCTAGAGGACTCTAGGTTCTATTTAGGGCCTGGAGACGCTGCTTCACTAATTCACAGGCTATTGTGGACACTTCTCCAAGAATGTTAACTACAGATTTTTCTAAAGTTTTGGTCCTGTTTTTCTTTCTTTTACCTAATGGCATTGTGTTTCCTGTATATCATTCAAAATAATCATTGACAGTCAATTATATTTAAAATACTGAGTTTTAGAGTGGCAAATATAAACTAACCTCTTCCTTAATGAATTTCATATACATTTATAAAAAATAAAAATACAGAGGTTTAAATTTCTTAAAAAATACTCTTAGCATTATCTAAGGATATTTTATAAACTAATGAGTAATTTAAAAAGAGGGATCAATGACTTAAGATCAAAAGTAAAAATTAATCAAAAGTCATAAGTATGGATTCTAGAGAGGAGGGTTTGAAGAATGACAACACTGAACTTATATTTTGTGTGGTTTTTTTTTTTTCCTTGCCACTCAACATCTCTTCTCAGTGAAAATCCACATTTTCTTTGGAAATCCTTATGTTCCCATTTCTCGACCATGTATTTAGAATGTGATTGGCTCCACAATTAGTATATCCTGATCCTCTGTCCAGAAATGAATTGAAATAACCCTAGCAAAGCTAGTGAAACTTGAGAAGATATTTATTCGAGATTCTGGAAAAGGAAAACATTCTCTGTTCTGTATGGAGACTTTTGCAAGTGACATTTTTCTTCCCTTGCATGGTGTAGTGTAAGTATGTGAGGTCATCACTGTAACAGCCACTCTGCTGCTATGATAGGGAGGACCTGGATTTGCTAGATGTGCAGATATGGAATGTGAAGATGTAATGCAAATAAGTAAAAGAAAACAGGTAGGTATTTAGTGACATTATTTGAGCCAGCTCTTCCTATGGCTTTTCAGGTGCATGAATCAATTTCTTTTTAAATTAAACCAACCATTTTGAGCACTTGAACTGTTCTTTGTGGTTGGGGAGATCATATGAATTTGGAAGGGGAAATTAGGCAAGAGAGAAAATCAGTTAAAAAAAATACACAGCATCATCAATTCTAATTGAATTGGCCAAAAACATATCAGATCAGGGATAACATGGGCCTTGGAGCCTTGCCTATTAGGCATTTAATTTTCTCTTATCCTGTCAATAAGACTCAATTGCTGATGGAAACTTCTCTAACATTCATAGTTGGCTATTCATTTTAATATTTTTATACAAATCTAATTTGCCTAATTACTTTAAATATTTTCACCACTATATACAGTGACTCAAAAACTTTTTGTAATTAAGAGACTAATTAAGCAGATTTTTTGGAGATCTCTTAGGAAACCCCAGTGGAAGATGATTACCATCACTTTGCATTTGCCTTACAACTAAAAATCCATCATAGCATCTAAAATTCCATCACAAGAGTTAAATGTTAATTCATTCAGAAATTAGTATTTTGTCATATAATTGGCCCCCCAGAAGGAGTTGGGAGAAATGTGAGAAAAGGGTGCAGGTCAGTTTTCATGAAGAAAAGAAGGAATTACAAGACCAGAACTGATTAGATAGGCCCCAGAGGTAAAAATTTCTGAGATAAAGTTTTTAGAAAAGCCTAAAAGAACAGAATATGAAGTGGAGAATAAGTGCAATAGAACAGGGATATTGGAAAATCCCAAACTAATCAATTTGCTTGCACTGACTCTGTACATGCTACTGAATACTCGATCTAACGTATCCTGGCACACTATTTCTGCCATCACACCACTCCACTTTCTTACGTGATTGGATTTTCCCTTCCTGTGTTACTAAATGTTGGATTTCTACCATTTGTCTAACTCTTTTCTTGTGTTAATTTTTGGAGACTGACTTTTTAAAACTAAATTTCATATGGTGCCTGGGATCCAAATACCCTATTTCTATGAGATACTCTGTATAATTGTGAACTCGTACGCTAAACTTCGCAAGTTATCTTAAATATCAAATGCCACATGAGAATATAGTAAGATCTGGATATAACCAGGTTTTTAAAGTATTTCAAGAAAATGCTGTGGATTCCTTTTAATCCGTATCTTCCAATTAGGTTCCATGGAAGGAGTATTTCAAGGGATTTTTTTCACAGGTATTCCCTATGCAGAGAAATTTCTGAGTACACTAATTTGAAAGATGATGATATAAACCAAGCTAAGCAAGTTTTTAGTTTTTCTTAGGGGTGTGAGTTCTTTTTTCTCTTTCCTCCTTCATTCTTTATGTCCATGCTTCCTTCCCTGCAGGACTAATCAGAGTCTTTCATGTGAAAATGTTTATTGCGATTGGCTAAGTGTTTCTAAGAAGACAAATACAGTTTGCTACATTTTCCAAATGTAGTGGATCTTAGAACTTTTTTTTGAAAAAAGTACACTATTATGAGACTGAGGAGCATTCTTTAGGACCCGGGTTTTCAAACTTGGCTTTACATTGAAATCACCTGGGAAGATTTAACAAAATACTGTTGCCTGGGTCCCCCACAGATATCCTGTTTAATGGGCCTGGAGTGTGGCCTAGGTATCAGGATATTTAATGCTCCTCTGGTGATTCTAATATGCTACAGAATTTTATATCTCATACCCTAGGGGAAGTGTGGGAAATGATGCTTAAATATATTCCCCAAGGAAATCTATATGCCCAAAATATCAACCAAGTTTAAATGATGAATTTATGTTGAGTACTCTAAATTTTGAATATTTTTCCATGGGAATTTAAGAATAGGAAAACAAAAGAGAGAATAAAATCCTCAAGGGAACCGGAAGCAATTGTGAAGGGAACAGGAGATAAGTAGCTACATGTACGATAAAATTTCTTCCCAATTCTACACGAGATTCATTCTACAGGCACTGAGAGAAAAATAGAAAGAAAAAAAAAAAAGAGTACAGCTGTCCTCATTAGCAATGAGTCAAAGTGAATCTGTAGACAATGAAGGTGAACTTGGCTGTGAAACTGGACTCAGCTGAGAGCTTTGTTTCTAGCTTTATATATTTCAGAAAATATAAACAGTGAATCATCAGGATTAGATGCTTCCAGTTATGAAAAGAGTCTTAATATCCAAGTACAGTGTAATGCTCCTAGCTGGTATTGACACCAGAAGAAAATAAAAAGAGTCAATTTAGTTATTATCCTAAATACTATAGGCTCAAAGGAATGTGCTGGGGAGGCAGATGCTTGTTGACATGGTGTCATCATATATATCATGTGAGCTTTGCCCGTTTTAAAAATAGAGCCTTAACTCAGTAAAACCTATTTAAAGTAACCATGTAGAAAAGACTAGGAGAACTTTATCCCCTCACTTTGATGCAGCTATGTTTGTAAACAGTTACAGTTCCCTTGTCTCCAGACTGAGAGATGAGGACTGAGCTCTCATTGTGGTTTTAGGCCTCTATAATTCTAAAAGCTATGTCTTGATGACTAACTATTCTATAGTGTATACTCATACTATGCAATGCCCTGATTCATTTCATTTTATTTTTCTAGGAGTTCCTAAAATATATCATTTTACCCTGATAATGTTGAGTGTACTGCATAAATTCAAAGACAGATTTATCTATTTCTCCTGAAGGGACCCAATATCCTCATTTCCAACCTAAGTGAAATTCTGTTGGTATTAAAAGAAATCATACAACAGGAAGGAAATCATAAAAGAAAACAACAAAATATAATAGAATTCTGGAAGGATGGAGAGAGTTTGAATAATAGTGGGCAATTAACATTCTACTTTTATTTCACCATCAGTTTAATTCCCTCCCATTGTCTTAGTTATTTTAAGGTCCCCATTCACACACAAGCCTGTGATTGGCTGGTCGGCTTAAAGCAGTGGTTCTCAAGCTCGAGAGTGCATCAGAATCACGAGGAGGACTTCTTAAAGAAGAGATTCCTAGGCTCACCGCCTAGTCTTGGATTCAGTAGATCTGGGGTGGGGCCTGAGAATGTGTATTTCTAACAAGCTCTCAGGAGGTGCTGATGCTGTCAGACTAGAACCAACATTCTGAGAACCAATGGTTTAGTGAACTGAAAATTTTAAGTCAAAAGTTTTGAATCCTGGGAAGTGAGGAAAGTTGAGTATGTATTATGACTATTCTAATATCTCATCTAACTCTCATAGTATATCTCTGTCAGGTATTACAATTATCTTCATTTACAGATGAGAAGGCAGCTCCAGAGAAGCCATACAAAGAATACATGAAAGAGCTGGCATTTAAATGCTCATTTTCCTCAAAACTTGAGTTCTTTCTTTTACTACATGCTGCCTGACCAGTATTCGGATGGAACGAGGTACTTCTGTTGAGCTAATTCTCATGTCTTCTCATTATGTGTGATCACTCAAGAGTGGACTATGGTTAGGAAGACGTAATAAAGGGAACCCACCTCAGAAATGATCACAAAAACTGAACTTCCATGCTTTATTTAACAAGAATGCATTGGTTATATTACTAGCTTTAATACTCATTTTCTTAACATAAAAATTAGTGATGTGCTTTGCTGTTGCCAAATAATGGTATCCTACTCTTGGTGAGATTCCTAAGGAAAGTTATTTCGGAAACTGGGACCTATACACAGGTATACACCTTAGCATCACATTGAATTAATTCTTCAAATGAGCTTGAAGTCTAAATGGCTTGGGTAATGATCACAAGTGCCAGTAGTGTGAATTTTAAAGCCAATAGGCACCTTATAAAATATAAGCTAAAGGCAAAATAACTCAACTAAATTTAGGGGATTAAAAAAATACCCACTCAAGTCTTTCCTGAACTGGCCAAGTTCAAGAGCATCAATCAAGCACACTTTCCTAAAGGCATAAAAATAACAGGGCAGTATTATTTGCATGACTGCTAAAAGAATAAGAAAAAGAAAGAATGGCTCTTTACATTTACATACAGTTTTATAACTAGAAAAATCAAGGGGAAAAACATCTCTTTGAGAGTAAGGAATTCAAGAAGCTGGAATCCACAGACAGGAACAATCAAAAAGAAAGGCTTTCAAATGACTAATTGATATTTTATCCCTTTGAATACTATTAATCCATAACAATTTTCAATGTCATTTAGAAAACACTAGCTAAGTTCCTTACAGACTGTCAGTATAAATTAGGACAAAACAAAAGAGAAATGGAGAGAGAAAGATAGAGCAAACTTTCTTGCTAGATGAAAGGGTGTCTTGTTTTATCATGGCTGAAAATCCTATTTAAGGAAAACCAGCTCTATATCCACAGGCTGGCTGCCTTTCTTTGGTAAGCTCTCAATATAACAGTGTATCACTAACAGATTGAGTAAGGTGCTTTTCTGTTTCATTAGTGAAAAAGAGCTAAAGGCCATTACTTGTCCTGATTACCATTCATAATGACAGCGGGGCATCTGATGTGTGTCTTCCACAATTCTCTGTGAAAGGCATGATACAGACTATTGAAGAATTGATAAAAATGAGGCCAAGATGCCACATTGGGACCAGAGTGTGTCTGCAAAAGTGTGTGTGTGAGGGACATGGGCAACAAAAAGGGTATAGAAGTACTTTCAGAAGGTGACACTGGGGAATCAATTATCATGATGTTAGTAAGATAAATGAATGTGATGGCTATCTAGGGAAAATAATTAAGAAAATAAAATCTTTCAGATAAGCCATATTGCTGAAGGGCAGTCATATTTCCAATAGACATATTGCAGGTTTCCACCAATATTTTAAATTATTTCATGTAAGAATCATTTCCCAATCATTTACTTTCTCTATATCCTTTCACTTTTTTTCTATTTTCTCATTCATTAGTTTTTTCTATCCCATTCAAAAAACATTCTGCACTTAGTTATTAATTCAATTTTCCAAATTTCTTAGGAATTCTGAGACTATTATCCTTTTGATATTTTAATCTTTTGAGGTGAAGGTTAGGATTGTTCAGAAGGTGTGTCCAGCAAATTGGCATTCTTACATATAGGTACCATTTATTCAATCAATAAATATTTGCTGAACACCTACCATGGCAAGATGCTGCTGGATAATGGAGAAATCAGGTAAATATGAATAGTCCCTGCTTAAAAGGGACTATTAGTCTTGACTCTAGAGGGGAAGAAAGATAATTTAACTGAAAAAGGTGATTCAGTATATTAAATGTTATGATGAAGATATTCTCAGGGACCTAAGGGCATAGAAATGTGGCAACTCTAAGATAAGACAAAAGGATGAGGAAGGCTTTCAAAGGAAAAGAAAGCATCTGAGACAATTACTGCAAAACAAGCCAGTATTAGTAAGTTGAAGTTAGAGGAAAAGCATTGTAGACAGATGAATTGCTCTTATTTGTCATAAGATTTTCTCTTATTTGTCTTATTTTCCATCCTGGAAACCGGAAGCAGTCCCTTATGGCTGGAGCATGGAAGTGGTAAGAGATGAGTCTAAAGGAGTAGACATCAGGATCATGAAGGGTTTTGGAGCACAAGCTAAGGACTGAGGATTATGTCTTAAAAGCTGTGGAAGGGTTTGAAGCACGTTCTGTTTGTTTTAGAAGATGGCTCTGGGGCTGTAGAGAAAATGGATTGAGGTAGGATAAAGCTTGAACCAGCAAGACCAGTTAGATGGATGTCATGGTAGTCCTGCCAAGGGGTGACAGTTACCTAATGTTCTAGAAAAGATACTCTTAAATTTTAGGCCTGTTAGAGAACATTCAGGCATCCAACTGGCCTAGTATTGCCTCCACATTTTGTCCTCCACATTTATTTTGAGTGAAAGATAACATTGAAGTCTTTAATTGAGGGTGAGTCTTTACTCAAAGACTGTTTTCATCACAAGTTTAAGCTTTAGTACCACAGTGGATAAAAGGAATAGCAGAGTCCTTGATCTCCAAACCCCCAGGGACCTATGACCTAAAGATGGGGTTGGGAGAAGATGGTGAGGTATGTACAAGTATCTATGACATAAGGTGAAATACAACAGATATTAACAAAGAACTTTGAGAGTTTTCAAAATAAAGGGTGAAAATCAGAAAGAAGCGAATGGAAGAGATAGACTGTTAGAGATGGCTAAGATTTGACTGGCAAGTGCGGTGAGGAAGAAATTCCAGGTAGAAAGTCAGCATGAGCAAAGGCAAGAAAGAAAAGGCTCACAGCCAAGCACATCCCACAAGTAACTGTGCCTAGTGAAAGAAGAGTCATGCACAGAGACAAGAAGAAAAATTTGGGTAAAGTAACTTGAGGATTATACCATGGCAGGTCTCAAACACAAGGCTGGTGAGTCCTTCTTAATTCTTGCAGCCTTTGAGTTGTGCCTCTTGACTGGGAAAATAATACATTCACAGTCTCCATCTCCAGAATATATTTAATTATAGCCCACCTTCTCCCCAAGAGGATTTAAGGCAGTTTTCAAGGTTACATAAAATATCACAGTGTCAAATAAGTGAGAAAAACGAGGCAAAGGGAAAGAAAATAAGATGAAGTCAGCATGCAGACTAATTAAACAAATGCCATTAAAATTTTATCAGAGTTAGTTAGCAATGAATTACACAAGTCACTGTGTCCATTAGGAAAGAAAACAAACTAGGTGTATAGAAGAATGATTCCCAATATGAAGGCAAGAGAGATATTTCTCCTGTCAGTCTGAAAGGAGCAGACACAATGTAGTCTAATGAACAACAGCCTTAAAGTAAGCAAAGCAAGTTTCCAAGGGCGATTTATGATAGTGTCCTTCAAACATCAGTGAATGGCATTGTGCCAAGGCATACTTCATGAAAAGCTATTTTTCAGGGGGCCAGTGGGATGCAGTCATCCAGGTAAAACAGCTTTCTCAGCTTAATCCAGGGATATAATTTAGAATATCCAAGGAAAATGTACATACTGCATAATATCCAAATGTTCTTCCAAAAATATTATTTCTCTTAGTCAAGGTTCTGAAAGGTATGACTGGCAGTGACTTTGGAATTGTTACACTTCTTGACAAGTACTTGGAATGTATCTTTCTTTGCTGCTGATTACACATAGCCACATATGTTTTAACCATTAGCTGAAATTGGGGTTGGATAGATAGTCTCAAATGGAAGAGGCTAAGAAGAATTTAAAAGAACCTACTGACTCTGTCCAACACATACACCCATTTATTTGGAGGTTGGCTGTGGGAAGGACAATATTCTTTTCAGAAAAATTTTAGGTCTGCTCTCACAGAGGCCAATGGGCAATCATCACACTGTGGTTCTAACAGTATGACACAGTCTTACCACCCACTTCACTGTAGAACAATCTCTGTAAGCTAACCACAGCTTTGAGTACTGTAACATTTCTGGTATATCCTGGTTGAAAATTCCAGGGTTAATATGAATATTAGAAAAGATAACTTTAGATTCAGAAATCTGATCTGTATCCCAGCTTTGGGCAGTAATCAGATAGATGGTAGGAATAGTTATATTAAGATCCTTTCAGATAAAGTTTTTAAAAATGGTAATCTTGAAATTTATTCAGGCATTTGTGTGAAGGAAGCACAAGAAAGGAAAGGGCCAGGTGTTAAGATCAGGAAAACATTGCAATAATAAAATTAAAAGGTAACAAGGATGCAGCCTGGACCAGGGTAATAGAATAAACTAGGTAGAACAGACTCAAAATATATTGTGGAAATACGATCTACATATAAAAGGAAGATTGCATGTGGGATAGAGTGTGCCAAAATATCTGAGGTTTAAGCGCAATTGGCTAGAAGAAAAATGACTCACCAATTTATAAGAGAATTACTATCCTACTCCAAGCTCAGTTGAATATTAAATCATATGTTTCTCACTTAAAAAGAAGAGATACCTTCCAAGCCACTGTCAAAAGACTGTAACGACCCTAAGCTTATAGCTACATGACTAAAAATTGTGGCTTAGAGAAATAATACTTACAGAAGGTTGACTGAACCCTAGAGAAGTCTGCAGAAGAAACTGTATTGAGAAGACAGGTTGTGAGACTGAAATTGTGAATATGAAGTTTGTACTACCAGCGGGCTAGCTAAGGGTGGTAGGAGTGGAAAGGGACGTCTAAGAAGTAGTTGGAAACACTGTCATGAAAATCAAAACAGAAGATATGATTAGCAGTATAGATTTGGAGGTCATCCACATGACGGTTAAAGGTGAGGCAGCAGATGCCATCATTGAGGAAGACAATGAAGAAAAACAAAGTGTCCTAAGACCAGCATCCTGCAGATCTTTAGATAAAAAGGATCTACACATTTTATTAAGCCCAGGAAAAGTTACCAATGAATACGTATATATTAGAGAAGGTGCATCTGGAATAGAGGATAATCAATACCGCAAGACCATAAAAACAGGTTCAGACAGATGAAATCACGGACACAGTAGGAAGGGTTAACTTTGACAAAAAGAGGACTATGGCTTGACAAAACTGGATGCTAGGAAGAATCAAGAAACAAACATTTGAAGTGAAAAGGAAGCAGTTGAAGATTAAACCAATGTGGTATTCATCTTCTCATAAAGAAGGAGACAGTCATTTTCTGATCATAAACGGCGGGACTCATGTTTCGAATGTGAGAAGGTCAAAAAGCTTAAAACAGCTGAAGCAGCATAAATATGAGTGAGGGTCCAACCAAGCTAAAAAAGAATCAATTTGTAGAAGACACAGAAATTCCCTTATAGAATGATTGTGACAACCAAATGTTATGAATCAGTCCACATAAAGCACTATATACAGTGTTTAGAACATAGTGTGTACTTTGCATATGCAAATTCATCTTTGAATTCCCAGTATCTTCCAAATATTCTCAATATATGTGATGAATTTAACACCATTTTGGCCTAGTTTATCTTTGCATTTATATTTTATCAAGGCCATTTAATATTCGGTCATATTTTTGTCAAGCAGTATTATAATTGCCCTTGAGATAAGGAAAGAATTCATGGAAACCTTTCAAATAATGTTTAACTAGCCAGCAGCTATTTTCAAGTTCTTATGGAACTTAGACTTAATATGTAAAGTGTATTATATATGTCCCAATTTCAAACATGTTCTATCAATGCCATAAACCACATGGGACTAGAAGCTTCACATCACACACACTGGGAAGATTTCAGGTTGTTCCAAGTGCTACAGTTAAGGAACACAATATATCATTTGAAATGTGATTTCAATGTGAAAAATCATAAAAACAGCTTATACTGTATTTTTATTTTCATCCTTATATTAATACAGTCACATTTTCCTGGTATGTAAATATCTCCCTGAAATTATATATCTGCAAAGGCTGCTATTAAAAGTTTAGCCGATTATATAAGTTGCAAAGCAACATT
Organism: Indri indri; assembly: GCA_004363605.1. NCBI lineage: Eukaryota > Metazoa > Chordata > Mammalia > Primates > Indriidae > Indri > Indri indri. Next base: position 7,206 of record RJWJ010006534.1, on the reverse strand, counting down.
TTGAAAAATTTAGGAAATAGAAATTAGAAACATATATGATAATAATTCTATGCATTCCTTTCTAAATGTTTTCATGTGCATGTCATAGGACTCAAAATCATGATTATTCATTTTTGTCACTCTCTTTCCACTGTACATTATGAATATTATGCTTCATGTTATTATAAAATATTTATAATTTATTTATTATGTTAATTCAGCTAATAATATTATAATAGTTCAGCCAATAGAGAAGATATGCAATGCATTCCCTTAATATTTCTTCCATTTTTAGATATTGGCTTTGGAGGCTTTATTTTAAAATACTCCTTTGGTTTAGTCAATCTATCATAGCAAATAAGGTTAGTTATACTTCAAAAAGGCCTAACATACGTTCCTGAATTCGGAGAAATGAAGCAGGAAGGAAGCCTCGATTATTTAATATCTGCTATGAGTCAGGCACTTACTTGGAACTTTGAATACGTCATCTCAACAAATCCTTATATTATTGCTGTTTATACATAAAGAGGTAATAATATTATCTATTTTTAAGAAGAAGAAAAGAAAGCTTCAGGAAATTTAAGTAAATCTCATTGTTAAATAATTATTAAATATTGGGACCAGGAATCACATATACCCTCTTGTCTCTAAAAGCTATTTCTACTTTTTATACTTTCTTTTTCCTATTCAAAGTTGCATGTATGAGAATTAATAAAAACAGTGTCTGATGGCAAATTTTTAGATAATACATAATCAAAATCATCTTTCATTTTATTTCTCCACTGACACGTTTAACACACAAACTTCCCTTAGCCCACTAGCATTTATTCATTTAGTTTTTACTATAGGAAGTAGAGCCTTTGTACTTTCAAGTTGAATGTGTGAAGGATTTATAAAATTAAGCACTATATTAAGAAGCACAATTTAAATCACCAACAAATCAACAAACAGTTGAGAGCAATAGAGAAAACATGCTACCAGGAACATTTGCAATGTACCCCATCTAATGCCAACTATTCTGATGACCAAGGCCCAAAGGGAAATACATTAAGTTGAGTATTTCACATTGTCAGTTCAAAAGAAGCATAACCAATCATCTGGACAGAAATACTTGCCAAGGCACCAAATTCAACGAGCAATTCATCATTTGCTTTTTTATATTATATAAGGGACACTGGGTAAAATGACAGACGATTATGTCTACTGTGGTATCTCAAAAAAGCTAATAACATTGTTTAAATGTTTGTGTAATATATCACCCCTCTAAGAAAGAAGTTAAAATATTAAATTTTAACTCAGAGAAAGCATTTCAATAGGGATGTACAATCATACAGTTCAGGCATTTTACTTTCTGATAAACTAATTTAAAATAGAGTATAAAGAAATGTTAACATGTCTGTAAGGCTCTATCACTCCAGTATCAGATGTCTCCAGCATGCATTTGGCAGGGGCTGAACCAGTCAATTCATGGCTGCATTCTCTGACAGGAGACTCAAGTGCCTACTTTGTGCCGTCAATTTAAAAAGGGAATCATGTGATTTCAGTACCAGATGTGCTCATTCGTGCACATGCAATTGGCTTACATTAAAATCTATTGTTGTCTTGAAAGTGAAAGTGCTCTCCTTCCTAGTATGTGGGCTCTGCCCTTTTGTAGGTGACTGAGGCACTAAGGTGATGCTACTGCAGTGTGTTCTTAAGTCGTTTGCTGCCACTTGAATTCTATTGCAAAAACATAGAATTTTGGGATGTTGCCTTTTTATTTGATGTGTGTGCTGCATCAACAAGCAGCGTTTTACTCTGACCTTGCCACAGAGGGCAGTCATATCTCCAGCCACCCCAGGCCTGCCCTCTGCAGTGTAGTCTTTAGACAAGACCAGGAAAGATTTCCTTCACCACTGGAGTGCAAAGCAGAATACAGTACTTAGAGAAGTAGTTACCCAAGGGGAAATAGAATAGCTAATACTGGTAGATCAAGAATTTATGAAGAAGACCCCCAAAAGCAATCATAGCAACAATGAAAATGAATAAATGGGACTTGATCAAATTAAAAAGCTCCTGCACAGCCAAGGAAACAATCATTAGAAGAAATAGACAACCTACAGAATGGGAGAAAATGTTTGCATGCTATACATCCGATAAAGGGCTGATAACTAGAATCTACAAAGAACGCGAGCAAATCAGCAAGAAAAAAAATCAAGCAATCCCATTAAAATGTGGGCAAAAGACATGAACAGAAATTTTTCAAAAGAAGATAGACTAATGGCCAACAAATATATGAAAAAATGCTCAGCAGGGAAATGCAAATCATCAGGGAAATGCAAATCAAAACCACAATGAGATATCACTTAACTCCAGTGAGAATGGCTTTTATCAAAAAGTCCCAAAACAACAAATGCTGATGTGGATGAGGAGAGATAAGAACACTCATACACTGCTGGTGGGACTGCAAACTAGTACAACCTCTATGGAAAGCAGTATGGAGATACCTCAAAAAGCTACAAGTAGAACTATCATTTGATCCAGCAATCCCACTACTGGGTATTTACCCCAAAGGAAAAAAAATACATTCTATAAAAAAGACACCTGCATCCAAATGTTTATAGTGGCACGATTCACAATTGCAAAGATGTGGAATCAACCCAAGTGCCTATCAATACATGAGCAGATTAATAGAATCTGTTTTATGTATACCATGGAGTACTACTCAGCTACAAAAAATATGGTGAACTAATACCTCTTCTATTACCCTGGATGGAGCTGGAGACCATTCTTCTAAGTGAAGTATCACAAGAGTGGAAAAACAAGCATCACATGCACTCAATGTTAAATTGGAACTAGTTGATCAACACTAATATGCCCATATGGAAATAAAATTCGTCGGAAATTAAGCAGGTGGGAGCGGGGAGGAGGAGATGGGTAAATTCACACTTAACGTATATAATGCACACTATCTGGGGGATGGGCACAGTTATAACTTCGACTCGAATGGTACAAAAGCAATTTACATTTAACAAAATTAAAAAAAGTAATTTCAGTGAACACTAACCCACAATAGCAACAACAAAACTATCCCAGGTGGTGTAACAAAGATGTAAAATATATTTTTGCTACAAATCTTTGGGGATGATGTATTTCTCACCTTTTCTCTAAATTTCTAAAAGTGCAGAATTTTAAAGGCTGCCAAGAGGATATTAAACAGAATGTATATTTGATTTTCCTGTTTGGTGAACCCCTGTTGCTGGTACATACAAATAAGTCCTGGAAGACCAACATATGATGAGATGTGAAAAATGAAAATATACTTACGGATTTTAAAACATTGGTATTATAATCAATTGTTCCATACAAATGAAAACACTAATAAATGTCTCTCTCAACGTCCCTCTCGATTTCTGCCACCTCTGATCTTCTGACATTTCATCTGCCCTTTATGAAATTTTATCACAAAAATGCTAACTTTAAACTTTATTACAAAAATGGCACTTCATGTATATTATTAAGACTGTCAGTGACAGTATTTAATTTGGAATACTTACGAAGATAAGATAAATAGATTAGAGCAGGGGTAGGCAAACTATAGCTCAAAGACCAAATCCAGCTTGCTGCCTATTTTTGTAAATTAAGCTTTAATGGAACATGGCCATGCTCATTCATCTGAATACAGTTCATGCTACAATGGCAAAGTTGAGTAGCTGTGACATAGATCATTTATTATCTAGACTTTCAGAGAAAAAGCTTGCTGGATTAGAAGATAAGACACGATTTTGCACCTTACTATCGCACCCCCTGGGGGAAAAAAACTGGGCGAGACAACAATGAACTTTATATATCAGAACAATCTATTTGCCTAAACTCCCTTTAGGATGAATTATTTGAATAGATCAATAAAAATTGTGGGCCCATGGAAAAAGTTTTTAGGACTCCATTTTTATAATTTAGGGAACAAAATAAATATACCAGCAAGAATACAACAATTCAGTATACACACGCCTATTTGTCAAATACTTGTGAAGATATCATATACAGAGCCCCACTCTAGATATCACTCCTATGCCATCTGTCACATGCTGTGTTATGTGATCATTTTTTATAACCCTGGTCCTTTGTTGTTAGATCCTTCATTCTTTGAGGGCAAGGAATACATCTACTATTCTATACCTTCTAGCCCTGTTTTCTTGTAGCACTGTAGGAGCTCTGCAAATATAAGTTGAATGAATGAATAAGAAGTAGAGCAAAGTCTCCCTTATAAGAACTTACCAAAAAGAAAAAAAATCAACTAATTAGTACATTTAAAGAAATGCAGTTTTGAAATTAACACAAATGCACAGTATTTGAGCAAAGAAATGAAACTGATTTTTATGTGTGGCTTGGGGAAACTTATAACTGTCAGGTCTTTTACAGTAAATATAATTTAATGGCTAATTGTTGCTAATTGGAGATACTCATGGACCTAATTTTTAATTAAGAGAGGGAAATTATTTGTAATTAGCTCATGGTATCCATGAAAACAAATGTTACATAGAACTTGAAAAATGATTTTGTTCTTTGATATAGCTTAAATACTCTCCTTTCTCGTCCTCCAATGATATGGTATAGTTTCATAAAGTAATTCTTACCCAAGAAGAAACAGCATAAAGTTAGGCCTCAGCCAAATCTTTGGTTGATCATCACCAATTCCAAACTGATGGAGCTTCCCAATGCAAACTTCTATTACTGACTAGCAAGAACAATGTGAAAAACTGTATAATATTTTTAACAGTGAATTTTGTCTCAACTGGGGCAAATGCCCCATGAGGAACTTTACTCTTAGATCATAACTCCATGAATAGAAATATGATGCCTAAGAACTTCATATTCAAATAGTATATTGTGACCTACATATAATTTTTCTGTGAAATCTCATCGTGAAGTTATACTGATTCAATTTACTATTTCCACCTATTTTAGCTAGTATGCAAAAGGATAGGACGTAGAATAAATATATATTCCAGAATTTCTATGGTTTTTTTTTTAATGTAGTTTTTGGTCGCAGTTTTCATTTAAAAAATTTTTTTTTCAAACCCAATTTCAAATTTTGAACTCTAAGCTTTTAAGAAAAGAAGGATACATTTTGATTCTACTTTTGTTCTCTGGCAAAAGTAGTCTTTTGCTTGAATTCATGCTGGTGTCCTTCAAGGAAATATAGCGAAAGTAATCTTAAGCAAAAAGAACAAATTGGGAGGCATCAATTTATTAGACTTCAAGCTATACTACAAGGCTATAGTAGCTAAAATGGCATGGTACTGGCACAAGAACAGAGACATAGACCAATGGAGCAGAAACGAGAACCCAGATATAAAACCATCCTCGTATAGCCATCTGATCTTTGACAAAGCAGACAAAAACATACACTGGGGAAAAGAATCCTTATTCAATAAATGGTACTGGGAAAATAGGATAGCCACATGTAGAAGACCGAAACAGGATCCCCACCTCTCACCTCTCACAAAAATCAACTCACACTGAGTAACAGATTTAAACCTAAGGTATGAAACTATAAGAATTCTAGAAGAAAATGTTGGAAAAGCTCTGATAGACATTGGCCTAGGCAAAGAATTTATGAAGAAGACCCCAAAGGCAATCACAGCAACAACAAAAATGAATAAATGGGACCTGATCAAATTAAAAAGCTTCTGCTCAGCCAAGGAAATTATCACGAGAGAAAACAGACAATTCTCATACAATGCTGGTGGGACTGCAAACTAGTACAACCTCTCTGGAAAGTAATATGGAGATACCTCAAAGAGCTACAAGTAGAATACAATTTGATACACCAATCCCATTCTAGACATCCACCCAAAGGAAAAAAAAAGAGATTTTATAAAAAAGACATCTGCACTAGAATGTTTACAACAGCACAATTCAAAATTACAAAGATGTAGAAACAACCCAAGTTCCCACCAATACATGAGTGGATTAATAAAATGTGGTGTATGTATACCATGGAGTTCTACTCAGCCACAAAAAACAATGGTGATGTAGCACCTCTTGTATTATCCTGGGTAGAGCTGAAGCCCATTCTACTAAGTGAAATATCACAAGAATGGAAAAACAAGCACCACATGTACTCACCATCAAATTGGTATTACCTGATCAACACTTATGTGCACATATAGTAGTAACATTCATTGGGTGTCGGGCAGGTAGGAGAAGGCAGAGGGCAAGGATATATTCACACCTAATGGGTGCAGTGCACATTGTCTGGGGAATGGACACACTTGAAGCTCTGACTCGGGTGGGGCAAAGGCAATATATGTAACCTAAACATTTGTACCCCCATAATACGCTGAAATAAAAGAAAAAGAAAGAAAGAAACAAACAACTGAGTTAAAAATTTGACTACATATTATCTGTAGTTTTCATATGTGCCTCATAAAATCCAACCATGTATAAAATAATATTTTATTCTTCATTTACATATTTTTTCACTTGAATTTGCTTAAAATACGCAGCTCTTTTAAGGAGTTATAATTGTTATGGAATAGAAACATTAATAAGAGGGCAGATTCCTGATTCTGTGTAAAAATTTAGAAGTCAGTTTGGGCCTTCTGTGCTCCGTGCTTGAAATGAGCTGGGTAAGGTGTAGCAGAGATACAGGCAAGGAGAGGTCACGCCGGTGAAATAAACTGGAGACTTTCATTTCCCCAAACTTCTGCCATTTCCTTTTGGACATTAGCAGTCCTGCTGTAGCTCTTTATTCCCAAATTATTATTTTTAAATAAATGTATTCACTGCTGATGCTTAAATATTTGCCTCAGACTCTTACTAAGCAAAACACATTTTTAAAGCTATGCATAGTTTATTAATGGCAAAAAAATCCAGATATGCAAAAATATCCCATTTAAATAGCAATTTCTTATGTTTTTATTGCTTGACTTCCTTAACTTCAGTTACCTTCACCTCAAGTCTACTGTGGCCACCTGCTCACAAGACTGAAATTTTGCTAAGAGTAAGTTTATTATCTGAAATCTTATATCCAGGTATTTCACTTCTGACCACTCTGTACAACTCATTGAAATCTCTAGTCTCTATATTTTCTATTTTCTTCCTATCTCCCATCCCCCACTGCCTTCTTTTTTTTTCTTTTTCCTCTTCCTTCAAACCAGTTTGCACTCAATTACTTTCTTGTCAATATCATTGATGAACATTGCCATTTTTCTCACCCCACTCAGTAAATCCTTAAGCCTG